>JAJJMC010025396.1:6833206-6992273 GCA_023531435.1 Papaver californicum | reverse complement strand
CCACTTATACATATCCAGATAATTGTATGCAACCATAGAGCTGATGCCCATCATCAAATTACAACAGTATGCATTAGATAATCCCTACTTTTCCAAACACCGTAGTACCCAAGTGTAAGAATGTAACACTCACATTAGTTTAGGTCTCAGAGTACTCCCGAATCACAACTACTTACATTGGTTTCTTCTTCAGAAATGACTTGGTAGTTCCATATCTCAGTATCACAGTTGTGGTTAAACTACCATCTGTCTTCGGCAACATATGAAAGCTTCTTCTTGAAATTATTTATATAGTGAACATGTTGACAAATGAAGACAACTATAAATAGCAATGTAATATGATAAGCAACTATTTCTGCACTTTTTTTAATACTGGTATGTAAGAATTAGGATGTTGGAGTCAAACTTAGGTTGTGGGTATCAACACCCAACGATCTCACCACTCGACTGGCAAGACACATGCACTACCATTACACTGTCATTAACTCACTTTCCTTACTAATGTGTTAGTTGCACACAGCTCCATAAATCCTTTTTATGGAAACGGACAAAGTTATAATTTGGGTCGTCCTTAACCTCAGAAGTCAGAACGGTATTTCCATGATAAATTTCTCTAACACATTCAATCCACTTTTTGACGTATGGGTCTCATCAGAAGACCCAATACCTACGGTTACATACAAGAGAAACTCTCCAAGTAATTCTGGACTCAGAATTCTATTTCCTAAGAGAAACACTAAAGTACTAATTCCTATAAATGGGGTGCTAGTTGGTACATATAGTGGATGAGATATTTCTTCTTGAAGAGAATTGACAGAGGGAATAGGATGAAGGGAGATGCAACACCCAAGGTAAAGTTGTAAACTTCTTCTCATCAAAGAAATAGAGAGATCCAATGCCTAGGGTGATGAAACCTTGACAGGTGAAGTTGGAAACGTCTACTCACCAATGTAATAGAGAGATACTATGCCTAGAGTGAAGTACCTTGAAACGAAAAGTTATAGAAGTCTTTCTATAATAAAATAAACATCACGTTCCTATTGAGCAATCTACAGTTCTACTATTTTTCTTGTTTTGCAACTGGTTGTTTATCTTATTGGGGTCTAGGCTGATCAGCATAAAGCATCAAAGACATAAGAAGTTGAGCTTTACCTAATGTATTGTCTCTTTTTAGAACCTAGTATCCACAAAAAATGTGTTACAAAGTCAGATGCAGCCTATTTCATTTGCCAGAGACAGATGTTCATTGTTGATTGAGGAAAGTTACTTCTGTAGCATACTAGAAATACCAACATTGGTAGGGCTGCAGATTGTGGACACAACATTTATAAGCTTATAACTGAAGTTCCTTGGTATAAAAATCACTTAAGTATCTCAGTAATCTTGTTCATAACTGCAATTATAAAATGATAGAAGGAAAACCTTGAAGGGTATGTACGCGAATTTCAGTATACGCTCATTTTGCTCTTGAAAGGTGAGTGAGTTGCCAAAGCTGTCAACGATTATCCTGAATGTACTGTCTGAAGTCATGTATGGTGCTTTTAGGTCATCTGGGTAACTTTTGATAGCCTCTTCCACCTCTTCATAGCTGCCTCCTTCACCCCAAAGTTCATAGATTCCCTTCACCAAAATACCTGCACTTGGAGAATTAAAATGAGAAAATTTGATCGTAATTTGCTTGAAGAATATTTAAGGTGGCGGGATATGCAAGTAATGGACACAATAAATTACTATAACACCCAAATTTCAGTTCAATTATGTGCAAGTCAAGTGGAACCCTGCTAGTGAGTGAACCTATATGTCAATGCTACTGTGCAGGCCTTATTCTATATAGAATGCATGCCAACATATAACTATATCATCTCTATGCACACACGTAGTAATACTATATGAGCATCCACAATGCACAAGGAGAGCAAACAATTCAAGTTCCGGTGACAAAAATATGAAGTGTTGCCATAAACTAGTTAGAATAACGATTCTGGTCATATCAAAGAAGATTAACAAGAAAAATTTGATGGTTGAAACTGGTGAGAATGACCACTGTCCCCGGCTATAACAATGTCACTCGAAGCTAATAGACAACTAGGCAAAGCTCTTATGCAGCAATCACCAAGAACTAAACCCTAACAAATACACAAATCGGAAATTATTTTCACCTAAAACTGCACATTCAATGAAATTTCGAAGAATATTGATTTATCTACTCCAAATTCTAGTCTGTACACTATGTATGATTCATCACAACAACATATTTTCAAGTAGTAAAAGTACAAAAACCCTAGCTTTGTACAAATGTTGTTTTAACTCACTTTACTGTATACATTGTTTACAAATAAATCTCCACATATTTCTTTTGGGTGTTTGCTGTTCACGTTTAACAACATTTATACAGCTTAAACCCTTACAAAACCTAACCTAAGAACATATGCGAAAAATCTACAAGAAACTGAAGAATACAGAAAAAGGTACTTACTTCGTTTGGCGATATCTGAGGCTATTTGTTCAGAAGAAAGATTGACGAAATGGTAAGGACAATCAGGGTGATGATGTTGAGGAAGTTCCCATTCTAAAGAATGAAAACTTTCTTCTTCGCCTTCGAAAGCACCGAAAAGCTTTGCAAGAGCCTCTACTTCAGCTTTCCTGTAATCAAGTAATCTGTGGAAGAATACACACAGATACCACATCTCTCTATCTCGATCTCTCTCTTGGGGTTTTAGTTAGCAGTTGGGAAGAAGAAGATGAAGTGGGGAAAGAGACAAAGAGTAGAAGCAAGGTTAATGCAAGTAAACCCAGGAGGCCAAAACCCTGATAAAGGTCAGAGTCAAAGTTAAAAGTGTCAAGGTCAAACAGAAGGCCTACCACAAATCAGTGAGCAAGCCTTTACATCTTTTCTTTGTTAAGATCGGTGAGCAATCCACCTTGCTCTCCCCCCTTGCATAGCCGTTTTTCCAAAAGAAAAAAAAATCCGGAATTTTTTTCTTCTCAATTTTTTTCATCTTTGGGGATAAAATTTACTTTCTAATAATTTATTTTAGTTTTACCTGTTTCCACCTTCACTATCCCTGAGTTTCATCCTATCTTCATAAATCAGATTTTGTAAAATTCTTTTTAGATTAGATAAATAAAACTCACTCTATTATTTTTCATGATTAACCAAACTCACCATCTTAATTAGGTTCGAAGATCGAATTGCAAAACTTATTATTATTTTACATAATTTTTAGGTTTTGAAGATTATGCTTTACAGCAGCCATGATCCATATGGCGATACGATTTGAAGTGACAAGAAAACACACATTACACATCTCAATGAGGAGTAAAATGTAATGGATGGAAGTGGAATACTACCAAATGATGTGAAAAGAATTTTTGGGAAGGTCGAAGGATATTGATTATAGGTTTCAAACCCTCACAATATTGTCGTTCATTAGTCGTCCAATTCTAATGTGCCATTTGAGTCATGTAAATAGAGTAAAAAACCCTGTTCTTTGTAAAGGTTTACAACAAATCAAATTATGTTGAAGTCGTGAGAAATCATAAATGCATAATGCATCAAACTAAATTGAAACGAAATCAATGCCTTACAAAACAAAAATAATTGACGATTCTTGGTTATGATTTTAAATTATCTTAAACTCATGGGATCCCAAGGAAAACCAAATTCTTGTATCAGTTCCGCTTGTTGAAAATTACAACGACCAATCTCCAAATTTTCATGGGTGCCTTGTACTCTACATTTATGTGTCATTTGAAAAATTTCAACTGTGACTATTTATAGTTTTATTATCATAATCAGTATAACTATTTAAAGTTTCACTTTTATAACCAATTTATCAATGAAGAAATATCCCTGATCAAACATAATTGATAAATAAGACCATTCATCATAAAAGGGATGCAACCATAAAATCATGACGATTTGTTACGAAATTGGATCACTGAAGAAGGAAGATGATGGTCGATGAAGATGAAAGTTACCCATAGAATATAATTGGGTAAGTTTTGTTTACCTAATCTAAAAATTCTAAATAAACATTAATTTGTGTAGTTTGGATAGGATTTAGAAAAATTGGGATGGAAAATAGGTAAAATCTTTATTCTTCATCAATTATTCTTACAAATGCCCACGCTTCACACGTCAGTCTCCCCTAAGAAATTGTATGGGCTAGCTTTTAACAATAGTTTAGGTTCGGTTATTAGTGTTGCTATTTTCCTAATGAATCCAACAACAGTCTTTGGCACCACAAAATAAAAACTTATAAAGTGTTGCTAATAGGTTTGGTCCCGAAGTAACTAGTTACTCTCCCCAAAATTCGATGGCCCTGAACAAAATTCTTGTCAGCTGTTTACAATCTGACGACCGCGGTCAGTCAAAATGGAAGAAATGACATACTAATATAAATGTTTTAAAGAAAGCCTTAATTAGACCTCCAAAATGATCTTCATGTCATATTTTTATTATTTATTATTTTTAATAGTTATTTAAAATATAATTAAACGTTTAAGACTTTATCAAATACAATATTCTAAGGGTTAAAATCCTATACTATTGGAGATAGTTTATTAATTGTGGATTCCTATATTTACTACATTGTACAAAGTCTCATAAATAAAGGTCTTCATAAGATATCCACGTAAAAAAATTACCCACTATCAGAGATGCTTTTAAAGAGTAGATTATCCGGTTGAGTGACCATTTACAAGTGGTATAATATATGGTTCATTCATCACATCCAGTAGGTGAGACTTGTTATCAATCTCATAAAATCATCTATTTCCATCGACTCATCATCGTGAAGTTCAAGTGCATTCATCAACCGTAATTTCAGATTTAATAATTTCCATAATTGCCATTAACTGCTTCTATAGGTTGAAATTCAACATATATTATCAAAAATGTTATATAAACCCCTCATTAACATCTAAATGATAGTTGATCCTATTTAACATAGTCGAGGTGAAATGTGTATTGATTTCTATGTTTGTCCGCTTTTCATCTGGTACAAGGCATCTATGACATTGGTTCAACTCGTCAGACACACTTTCGCTCTCGCTGTTTAAGTATAATGACATGCGTTTTTCTCTTGCACATTAATTACTTTACGATACAAAAATTATATCGATTTAAAAGGATAGTTTAATATTTTTATAATTTTAGGATATCCTTTTATCACAATGCTCAAGATAAGTTTAAACTAAGCATTCCCCATTTAAAATGGGCATCCCCATTTAAGAAGTAAATGAGTATCTTCTTTTAATGGGTAATGTTTAGAAGTTTAAATCCCTGAAATACTCTTTGAAACAGTAGAACTATATAATTCCATTTGTTTTATTCCTCACAAAATTTGTTTTATTGAATTCCAAATTCAACGTTTCGATAATACTCCCTTCATTTTTTGAAAGTTGAGCTATTTCAAATTTGCAAAATTCATAAAGTAATAAGGAGAAAAAAAATATTTGTAGGTATTTTTTTCCTCTAATTATACCCTTAAGATAATAAAGTAGTAACATTTAGAAATGACATATCTCTTAACTGTATCACAGATATTTATAAACTTTATATCGTTCGAATGCATTTTAAAACACCTACTTAACGAACATAAACATGATTATCAAATTATACATATATCTTATACTGATAATAATTCAAAAGGGTAATTTTAGAAACATTCCCTTGTTTAATAAAATACCTCAACTTTTAGGAAATAAAATTTTAAAATAAGTAGTTGAATTTTTGAAAAAATGGAGGAAGTAGATAAAAAATGATTTTTTGCCACTAACATCCATTGATGATTAGCAATTGTCTCTCTATTAATCCTTTCAGTTATGTTATGTTGCTGGTGTTTGTGATTGGACCAAGTAAAAGGAGAATCTACAAAGGGAAGATCCTAAAAGCCAAGTGCATCAATAGAATCTAGGATTGCTGGAACATAGAATCAATGGTGTTAATCAATCCCATGAAACGCTCTGGAAGAAATTTTTTAACATAGTTAACGAGGAAACTAGGAATCCAAATAAACATGATTTCACTGGGTTGTCAGGTCGTTTTCATATAATCAGCAAAGACATTAACGTTTGGGTAGGTATGATGATGCAAGTGAATCGCCAAAAAGGTAGTGGTGATACTAAAGTCGATATAGTAAGTTAGTTGCATTTAAATTGTTGAATTGATTTTTAAAATTATTTAATAACTGATTTTTAATTGTTGAAACTCCAGATGCGAAAAACTCGAGAGGCATGGAAACTCAAAGAAAATTCGCCTTTCAAACACGCAGAATGTTTCCACATTCTCAAAGTCCTGAACCGATTTAGCCACGAACTGTTGGATGGATATCAAGTACCAAAGCAATCCCCTTACGAGACGGCAAAAATTTCTCAAGAGTTTTCGTCTACTTATTCTTCACCAGAAACAACCTCAACCCCACAACACAACGCAGGCGTATCCCAGCAAGCTAATATAATCTTAATGTTAATGGAAATACAAAAAAGATATGATGGACCGGGCAACAAAAAAGCTAAAAGGATCAGAAAGGCGACTCAAGAAGCCACTGAATCTTCAACTTCATATGTCAACTTTTAAGAATTGTTTGAAAAACAAGAGTAGACTTATACTAGTAAAATGGTAGAACGTAAAAAAAATGGCTGCAGAAATTAGGAGAGGTCGCAAGGCACTTGAACATAATATTTTTAATGCTCACATGAGAGGAATCTTGGGAATGGACACGTTAAAGATGAATCAGACACACCTACGAATCTGGCAAGAAGAAATAAATAAAATTAAAGCACTTAAGGCACAACAATGCCCAAACTCAGTTGACGTTAATTCTGATAATGAGGAGAATGAGGATATCAATAATGTCATTGTTCCACTAGATTAGTTTTAGTTTAAATTTTGGGTGTAATCCTTTGTTTCTATGTTTCTATATTTCTATGTTTCAATTTCAATGTAATCCTTTAGTTTCAATTTCAATTTCAGTATTGTTTTTTCACTAGTTTGATCTTTAATTTCAACTTTTAATGTTTGATCCTTAATTTACATAAATCAAATTAAAATAAAAGAAATAAAATGATTGAAATAATAACTAAAAATTTCAAAAATAAAACTAAATTCTGTGAGGGTTTCTTCTTCCAAAATCAGCCCACAAGTATGCAGTGAGATCCTCCCTTAGCCTAACATATAATCCTTTGTGTTCAATTATCGCTTCTACCAACTCTCTTACTGGCACATCGTGAATGGGTTGAACATCTTTCCTCAAATCTTGATGTGGATATCTTGTCCAACTGGGATCCCGTCGGGTCTCCTTGATTACCATATTATGCAAAATGATGTAGGTGCGCATAACCATAATCATTTTTATTGGTTTAAACGAACGATATGGTCCATAAATTATATGAAACTTCCTCTTCAAAACTCAAAATGCTCGTTCTACATCATTCCTAACTGCCATGTGCTTGATGTTAAAATGTTATTTTGCACGCTCTCCTTGGGATACCTGAGCGTAAGCTTGAACTAAAATTGACCATTGTGGATAATTTCATCCGCCAGAAAATACTTACTATGGTAGTTATTGCCGTTGATGGTGAAATTTGAAGTTGAAGCAGTTTCATACTTCAACTCTTCAAACAAATGAGATTTATATAAAACACTGATGTCATTATTAGAACCCGGTAGTGCAAAAAAGCATGCCATATCCAACAATCATAAGAGGCCGCCGCTTCTAAAACAACAGTTGGTTTTCTGAAGTGGCCCTTATACTGACCTTTCCAAGCATAAGGACATCCATGCCACACCAAATACATGCAATCAAGGCTACCTAGCATTCCAGGAAATCCTCTTTTGGTGTTTTCAGCTAGTAGTCAATCGACATCATCTTGTGTTGGTTGTCGTAAAAAACGTTGGACCAAAATGGTTTACTAAGTATAGTTTTTCAAAACATTTTGAGATTTTCGTATGCTGTTGTTTTTGCCATACGACAATACTCATCATAGGCGTCCGTAGGTACACCATAACCTAGATTACTTAGGGCTGCAGTGACCTTTTGTTCAGGACTATGTCCTCGTATGTTTAGCATCAAATTGATAGTTGACTTTAGGGTTTACCCGAAAAAACTCTCCAATAACCCGCATGACCAAGTGTTGTGGCATGCAGAAACGACGTTGAAAATCTTCATCAGAGTACACACTTCTATTAATAAAATAATCATGTATCATTTGTTTATGTCCTTCCTCTCGATATCTCCACGCCCATCTTCTTGTCAATACAACTTTTGGTTCTGGATCTCGCGGTATTTGCCCTGAGTATAATTATATCATATGGTTGGTCATCCTTCTCTCATCGTCTGAATCTTCATCCATTTGATCAATCTCTAGCATAATTCCTTGAGCTTGTTGGAGACATAGTTCCCTATCATTTTTGCTTCTTCATTTTTCACTTCAGGATCCATAAGTTAAGATGAAGCGTTTGAAATGAAAAGATTAAGATTTAAGTGAAAGTAGAAGATTTTTTAAGTGGAGAAGGTATGATTTTGGAGTTGAAATTGTGTGAATTTATAAGGATAGAATGAGATCCGTTGGATTAAAGCCGTTGAGAGTCGACCGTCTCAAATTGAATTGGTCGATTCAACTTGAGCCTTGATGGGCAAATCCCCTAAATACCTATTTATCAACCCATTTTTTAGATTTATCCATCCCACTATGAAGTGATAATCGGTAAATTAGCCAATATGTCTACTCCACCTTATAGCTCACAGCAATATCCTCAATGAGCTCTCATTCCAAAGATCTAGCAGAATTAAGTAAACACAATAATGCAGGATAAAAGCCAGTCACCACTATGGTCATCAGCAGACACAATAAAATCGATGATGTTAAATTGAGAATATCAAAAAAAAAAAAAAAACTTAAATTCATTCTTCCATAGAATTGCGATGCCCCCCATGGCATCTTGATACCAGTGATTAGGATAATTAAGATTTCTCAATAGATATTTCATGCTTTAATATCCATGGGAAATATAAAATCAGGAGATTAGTTACTATTTGCGTAAGATGGCCTCTAGTTCTTTTGGGTCCCAGCCCTCGGCAATTCCATGCTAGAATTTTCATAGGAAATGAAAACAGCAGAAATATTAGGATAAGAGAAAGATAAACCAAAAGAAAGTGACCAACAAAGTAATGCAACCACAGTAACTCTACTTGAATTGAAAGGAAATAAAGCAAAGTAATGCAAACAAAGAAATCTACAGATACAGAGAGAGAGAGCGATATGAAACCTGATCCACCAGCTTCACTTAATCCAACATTAGTTACACCACTACCAGAAGCCATGTAATCCCCCTCCCCAGAACTAACTTCAGAATGATCAATGCGAGGCCATGTGGCCTAGGACTGCCAGCTACATGTTGGTGCGGAACTAGTGCGCTTTATAAAGTCCATGAATCAAAGTATCAAAGTCTGTTGTGGCCATGTGGCCTAGGACTTACTCAATCCAGCGTATCAAAGCAGCCGAGAAATTATTTGAGCTTGTAATCAGAAACCCAAATAAGCAAGGAACTTATACAACGGATGATGCTTGTGGTGAAGAAGCAAGACAATATTACAACTCTTCTGGATACTTAGATGAAATAGTTTGGGGTGGAACTTGGCTTTTCTTTGCCACTGGGAATGTTTCTTATCTTAAATATGCAACTGATAAGTTTTAATTAGCGATGCATGCGGAAGAGGTTGAAGATGAAGTGATTAATTGGAATAACAAGCTCCCAGCTAGGCGGTAATAATCTTAAGTAGCTTACTTACCCTTTCGATTTTTATGGGTGCATGATTTGATTTCCCGTTATCATGAGGAATGGTGTACAAGCTTTTCTGATTTGTTGAATCTTTGGCTTTAGGTTTTGTTAACACGTCTTAAATACTTTCGATATCCTGGTTACCCATATGAAGAAACGCTAGACTTGTCCACCAACATGACAGACTTACTCATGTGTTCATACCTTTCTTCTCAAAGATTCACATTTACTCCAGGTAATTACTGAGTAGTGTATAAAGATGCTTGAGATTGAAATTCAACCATGTAGGAGAAAAAAATGTTGCATTATGATGAGCGTACTCAATGAGGTTGTCAGGATCATGTAGATAGGACTTAAGACTCATGTGCAATAGGATAATTTTGTTTGAGGTAGCATAAAATTCTTCCCCCTCCATGACTTACAATATTGTACGTAGATGCATACAGGTCGATTGAATCTCTTAAGACCTGAATCTGGTGCCCCACTTCAGTATGTTGCAACGTCATCTTTCCTTGCCAAATTGTACAGTGATTACATAAAACTCATACAGAGCTCTGGTCTACGTTGTCGCACCAATTCCTTCTCCATAGAAAATGTTGTATAAATTTCCATCAGCAACCACAATGGGTCGACTAGAGTAAACGACCAAAGACTAAAAAGTAAACGACCAAAGACTAAAAATTTTAGTCTTTGGTCCGGCCGAAAAACAACCGTGTATAGTCGGGCGGTGTTCTAGCGATGCGCCTGATGTTGGGCGGTGTCCCAACGATGCGCTTGGAAACACGGACGAAATCCTAGGATAATGCTTCCGCGAGACGAAATCTTAGCGTAACGATTGATATGGGCGGAGTCCTAACGTAACGTCTGGTATTGGACGGTATCCTAGGACAACAACCGAGAGACGGACGGTATCCCAGAATCACGCCTGATGGGGCGAAGGGCTAGCAACGCGCCTGAAGGAGTTGTACATGTGCTAACTTACCGTGTGGGATAAATGGGACGGGCGGTGTCCTAGCGCCCCGCCTGGGATTCCAAGCGAGTTGCTAGCAGCCCGCCCCATTCTGTCTTCCTCCTTCGATCATTTTTGGTCATTTTTGAAGAAGAAGAAGAAAAAAACATTGGAAATAAAGCGATAGTATTTAGCTAGCAATGCAATGAAGAAGATAGAATATTTTTTTAAGAAATGCACAAAAAAACATTAATAACTTCTGCAAATCTTTGTCCTCTTAGGTGGAGGGATGAAAACCTTATCCAAACACCCCTGCACTTTAAAGTATGCATAAGAAGGTTTTCTACCTTTCTATAACTCATATGGAGTTTTATCTGATCCTTTAAAGGGTACTCTGTTCAAGATATAGCAAACTGAGAGGACGACCTCCCCCCACAAGTTTGCAGGTAGTCCTGAACTAATTAACATGGCATTCATCATCTCCTTAAGGGTTTGGTTTTTCCGTTCAGCCACACCATTAGATTGTGGTGAATAAGGAGGAGTTACTTCATGTATAATGCCATGTTCCATGCAAAAATCTCCTATAGGGATTACATACTCACCACCACGGTCAGACCTAACAGTTTTAATGGTAGTACTCATTTGGTTTTCAACTTCTAGTTTATAAATCTTAAAGGCTTCTAAGGCATCATCCTTACCTTTAAGTAAATATATGTGACAATACCTCGTGCAGTCATCTATAAATGTGACAAACCATTTTTTACCACCTCTAGTTTGAACTGATTTCATGTCAACTAGGTCTGAGTAAATTAATTCTAAGGGTTTAGAATTTCTCTGAATATTTTTCCTATATTTTTTAGCATATTTTGATTCTACACAAATTTCACATTTATGTTCATTTTCCAAAATAAATTTGGGTATGCAGCCTATACTAGCCAGTTTATTCATTGACTTATAGTTTACATGACCAAGTCTACCATGCCAAACATTCAATGACACACAACCATAAGAAGAATCATTTTTATTCATTTCAACAAAGGTTACATTTAATTTGTAAAGACCCTTAGTCTTATAGCCTTTTCATACATAATCTTTACCCTTAGTGACAATGACTTTCCCAGATTCAAATACAAGTTTAAATCCCTTATCATCTAACACACCACAAGATACAAGATTTTTGCAGATTTCTGGAACATGAAGAACTTCATTCAATGTGAGAGTTTTGCCAGAAGTGAGCTTCAGTCCAACTTTGCCTTTTCCCGCAACCTGTGCTGCGGATGAGTTACCCATGTAGAGTTTTTCTCCTTCCCCTACCTTCTGATAGGAGGTGAACATATCTTTGTTTCCGCAGACATGCTTGGTAGCACCAGAGTCTACCCACCAGTCTCTCACATTGGTTACCAAATTGACTTCAGACACCGTGCCAGAAAACTCGTTCTTGTTGCTTTCAACTAAATTAGCATTGGGATTCTTATTATTAAAGTCTTTACGTTTCCTACTATGCATTGCCATATGGCCAGGAATACGTAAACATAACACGCACCATTAATTTTACCAATGCCAGATTTGGGTTTTGGAAAAATACCTTTCTTGTGCGGACCAGGCTTGTGGTTGCTGCGGTCCAGGCTTGCGGAAGACTTGTGTTCGCTGACCTGAGCTTTGTTGGACATGTCCCTTGCGGAAGATACATTCTTGTCTTTTGAACATAACAATTCTTCCACTTGAATCTTCTTACCCAATTCAATCATACTGACTTCACCAGTTTCATGTCTCAATCTTCGTTTGTAATCAGACCATGAAGAAGGTAATTTCTCAATCACCGCGGACACTTGAAACGTTTCTTCAATCACCATACCTTCAGCAATAATTTCATTAATAATTCGCTGAAGTTCAAGAAATTGGTCTACCACAGATTTGTCATTTGTCATCTTGTATTCCAGAAACCGGGCAATTAAAAACTTCTTACTACCAGCAGTTTCCGCTTCATATTTTGCTCCTAATGCAGCCCATAAGTAAAATGCAGAAAAGTTTTCTTTTGCATTATAGAAATCATACAAAGCATCTTCTAAACAGTTGAGAATGTGATTTTTAGCCATGTAATTCTGTCTGCCCCAAATTTTTAATTCTCTTTCGTTACCCGGATCATTCAAAGTCTCATCAAAAGGTTTCAGAACTAATTCATCCAACATGTGAAAAACTCAGAAAAAGAATAACATCTTGGATTTCCATCTTTTGAAGTCTTTGCCACTGAATTTTTATGGTCTGTCAACATCACTTTTAGCCAATGAAACAGAAGAAATAGATATTGTGTTAAGATTGTTGGTTCTGCAACAATGGAAAAACACTAAACAAAAGAAGACTGTTAACGTTAGAGAAATCACTACACTCTGATGTTGATGCACACACAAGGACAGAGCCACCTGCTCAGCAAATTGTCCTTAACACAATAGTTCTCGGGTACTCCTCAATAATGAGAGATGCGATAACCCAACAGAGAAGATATGTCCAGGATAGAACTGCCTGTTATGATTTGAATTAGCACAATACAAATAACCCTCTAGAACTTAATAGCAAGGTAGGAAGGGAAATAAACAAGCAATGTTGCGCAAAACAAAGCAAGAATAGGGGAAAAGAACTAGGGATAATAGCCTGTTCTGGAGTAAGTTGAAAAGGAGAAAAATATTTTTATTTTATAGCCGAAACTTGATAAGAGAATTAATTCGTATTTATTAAAATTAATTTCGTGCATTAATCACGGTAATTAAGTATGAAATTTAATTTGAAATGGTAATAAACCGGTTAGAAAATATTCTCTCATTAAAACTCCTTAATTCTAGCCGGGTCAGACGTCCCCACATTTAAAACAAAATTTAAGGAAATAATTTTTAAAACGTAAGTCTTGGTTGGACCGCACCCTTAGCTACGCCCGCACACGCAAGCATACTTAATCCCGCAGCACATAAGCGCCGCAAGCTCCACAAGCTCCGCAAGAAATGCAAGCAACGCAAGCTCTGGAATCACGCAAGCACGCAAGCTCGACAAGTGTGCGTGCTTCGGTGCGAAGCACCGTACATGTGTGAAAGGTATGTGTGTACCAACTAGCCCATTGCCTTAGTCCTCCCCCAACCACAAAAGCTTCTAAACCCTAAGGGCCCTCCTTTAGTTGTATTTTTTATGGTAATAAAGGGAGAACTCATCTCTAGTCTCTCCAATGTGGGACTAAAGGTTCTTCATTCACAAATAGTGAAAAATGAGTTAGTCACCCTTAGTGACATCTAGGTCCTAAGGTCCATTCCCACCAAAACTAAAATTCATTTAAAGTTCATTTTTCTCCAACAATCCCCCACATGAATAAAAACTCCATAAATATCAGAAATCAGAAGCGAGAAATACCTCTTAGGCAATAGGTGTCCATAAGGTCCTGAACCTTTGCTTAATGAGAAATTACCGGAACTACTTGATGGACAGTGAACGCGATGTCTTGAACTGCCATCGTTTGGTGTAGTTCATCAATAACTTCCACGCGTGATATCTATCTAGGTGATGTTAAGTTCGTGTCGTTGTGTTCGTTTTGGCCCTGGACATATCCCGTTTCTCAGAATGCTCTAGAGAATCAGCTCAGTTCTCATAGGAAGCGGCCCACTTTCTCATTCAGATAGTGAGTTCTATCAAGAGTGTTTGGTGCTGCACCCCACTTCAATCTTAAATTGAAACTATAGAACTCATTGAGACTTAATAGAAAGTCATCCTCACATGCAGTCACACTATCACGTCTACACCATAGGGAAGGGACAGAGAATGAAATTCTCTGATAGTGTTTCCTTTAACCCACCACAAATTAGTTGTCTCATTCGAAACCTTGATCTTGGGATATCCAGTCAGCAAGGTTGAGTATCCTTCATGGCAAATTTATTTGATGAGCTTAAGCCCCATCCCCCTTGATGTATTACTAACTATCTCCTTGGAAAAACCTTTCGTCAAAGGGTCCGCGATATTCTCTTTAGACCTCACAAAGTCAACAAAAATAACGCCAGTTGAGATTAGTTGTTTTAGGGAATTGTGTCTTATACGAATATGTATAGACTTCCATTATAGTTGTTGTTTTTAGCATTAGCTATTGCAGCTTGACTATCACAATGTATAGACATAGCTGGCACAGGCCTATGCCAAAGAGGAATTTCTTCTAAAAAGCATCTTAGCCAAGCGGCTTCCTCTCCTGCTTTATCTAACGCAATAAACTCTGATCCCATAGTGGATCGAGCTATACATGTCTTTTTGGAACTCAACCATGATACATACCCGCAAGATAGAGTGAAAACATATCCACTTGTAGACTTAGACTCCTCTGAGTCCGCTATCCAGTTTGCGTCACAATATTCTTCAAGGACCGCAGGGTATCTCTCATAACTTAAACAAAAGTTTAAAGTATACTTTAAGTACCTTAATAATATAATAAGTGCATCCCAATGTTCTTGTCCCGGATTACATGTATACCTACTTAACCTACTCACAACAAAGGAAATGTTTGGTCTCGTACAGTTCATTAAATACATCAGACTTCCTACAAACGTGAATACTCAAGTTGCGAACTCAATTACCCTTGTTCATCTTGAGTCTACAACAAGGATCATGAGGAGTACAAGCAGGTTTACAATCAAACTGGTTATATTTTCTAAGCGCAGATTCAACATAATGAGATTGACTAAGACTATATCCATTAGAATCTCTTCTAATCTTCATCCCTAAGATTACATCAGCGGGGCCTAAGTCTTTCATGTCAAAGTTCTCATTTAGCATGTTCTTAGTGGAATTAATTACATCCATGTTTGTACCAAGTATAAGCATATCATCAACATACAAGCATACAATTACACATGCATCATTCACAAGTTTAGTATAAACACACTTGTAAGATTCATTTATTTTAAAACCACTAGAAATCATTACATGATCAAATTTTTTATGCCATTGTTTAGGTGCTTGTTTCAAACCATACAAATATTTTCTTAGTTTACAAACTTTGTTTTCACACCCTTTCACTACAAAGCCCTCAGGTTGGTCCATATAAATTTCTTCATCTAATTCACCATTTAGAAAATCTGTTTTTACATCCATTTGATGTATCTCTAAGTTATGAATGGCAGCAATAGCAATTAGCATCCTAATGGAAGTAATTTTCGTAACAGGTGAATAAGTTTCAAAGAAATCTACACCTTCTATTTGTTTATAGCCTTTAGCTACTAATCTAGCTTTATATTTTTCCACAGTTCCATCTATTTTACGTTTCCTTTTGAAGATCCATTTACAACCTATAGGTTTGCACCCTAGAGGTAAATCTACAATCTCCCAAGTATCATTACGTATAATGGAATCCATTTCACTAATGGTAGCTTCTTTCCACCATGGTGATTCAGAAGAAGTCATGGCTTCTCTATAAGTCTGTGGATCAGTCTCATCTAAGCGTGTTATGAAGCATGGCCCAAAAGATTTTTCAGTTCTAAGTCTTTTGCCTCTTCTAGACTCAAATTCATCTTCCTCTACAGGTAATGTCTGACTAGTAGAAGGGACATCTAGGGGATCAACACATATCATGCGAGATTCAGATTTCAAAGGAAAAACATTTTCAAAGAACACATCATCCCTAGATTCCATAATGGTATTCATACCAATTTCAGATATTTCAGAACTCACAACCATAAACCTATATGCAGTAGTATGTTCAGGATACCCAATGAAGACACAGTCAACAGTTTTGGGTCCTATCTTGGTCCTCTTAGGTGGAGGGATAGGAACCTTAGCCAAACACCCCCACACTTTAAATTACGCATAACAAGGTTGTCTACCTTTCCATAACTCATATGGAGTTTTATCTGATCCTTTAAAGGATACTCTGTTCAAGACATAGCAAGCTGAGAGGACGGCCTCCCCCCACAAGTTTGCAGGTAGTCCTGAACTAATTAACATGGCATTCATCATCTCCTTAAGGGTTCGGTTTTTCCGTTCAGCCACACCATTAGATTATGGTGAATAAGGAGGAGTTACTTCATGTATAATGCCATGTTCCATGTAAAAATCTCCTATAGGGATTACATACTCACCACCACGGTCAGACCTAACAGTTTTAATGGTAGTACTCATTTGGTTTTCAACTTCTATTTTATAAATCTTAAAGGATTCTAAGGCATCATCCTTACCTTTAAGTAAATATATGTGACAGTACCTCATACAGTCATCTATAAATGTGACAAACCATTTTTTACCACCTCTAGTTTGAACTGATTTCATGTAACCTAGGTCTGAGTAAATTAATTCTAAGGGTTTAGAATTTCTCTGAATATTTTTCCTATATGATTTTTTAGCATATTTTGATTCTACACAAATTTCACATTTATGTTCATTTTCCAAAATAAATTTGGGTATGCAGCCTATGCTAGCCATTTTCTTCATTGACTTATAGTTTACATGACCAAGTCTACCATGCCAAACATTCAATGGCACACAAACATAAGAAGAATCATTTTTATTCATTTCAACAGAGGTTACATTTAATTTGTAAAAACCCTCAGTCTTATAGCCCTTCCCTACATAATCTTTACCCTTAGTGAAACTGACTTTCCCAGATTCAAATACAAGTTTAAATCCCTTATCATCTAACACACCACAAGATACAAGATTTTTGCAGATGTCTGGAACATGAAGAACTTCATTCAATGTGAGAGTTTTGCCAGAAGTGAGCTTCAACCCAACTTTGCCTTTTCCCACAACCTGTGCTGCGGACGAGTTACCCATGTAGAGTTTTTCAAGAAATTAGTCTACCACAGGTTTGTCATTTGTCATCTTGTATTCCAGAAACCGGGCAATTAAAAAATTCTTACTACCAGCAGTTTCAGCTTCATATTTTGCTTCTAATGCAGCCCATAAGTCAAATGCAGAAAAGTTTTCTTTTGCATTATAGAAATCATACAAAGCATCTTCTAAACAGTTGAGAATGTGATTTTTAGCCATGTAATTCTATTTTCCCCAACTTTCTAATTCTCTTTCATTACCTGGATAATTCAAAGTCTCATCAAAAGGTTTCAGAACTAATTCATCCAACATGTGAAAAACTCAGAAAGAATAACATTTTGGATTGCCATCTTTTGATGTCTTTGCCACTGAATTTTTGTGGTTTGTCAACATCACTTTTAGCCATTGAAACAGAAGAAATAGATATTGTGTTAAGATTGTTGGTTCTGCAACAATGGAAAAACACTAAACAAAAGAAAACTGTTAACGTTAGATAAAACATTACACTCTGATGTTGATGCACACACAAGGACAGAGCCATCTGCTCAGCAAATTGTCCTTAACACAATAGTTCTCGGGTACTCCTCAATAATGAGAGATGCTATACCCCAACAGAAAAGATGTGTCCAGGATAGAACTGCCCGTTATGATTTGAATTAGCACAATACAAATCACCATCTAGAACTTAACAGCAAGATAGGAAGGGAAATAAACAAGCAATGTTGCGCAAAACAAAGCAAGAAGAGGGGAAAAGAACTAGGGATAGTAGCCTGTTCTGGAGTAAGTTGAAAAGGAGAAAAATATTTTTCTTTTATAGCCAAAACTTGAGAAGACAATTAATTCGTATTTATTAAAATTAATTTCATGCATTAATCACGGTAATTAAGTGTGAAATTTAATTTGAAATGGTAATAAAACGGTTAGAAAATATTCTCTCCTCCTTAATTCTAGCCGGGTCAGACGCCCCCACATTTAATACAGAATTTAAGGAAATAATTTCAAAAACGTAAGTCTTGGTTGAAAACGTAAGCTCCGCAAGCACGCACGCAAGAGTATGTGTGCACCAACTAGCCCATTACTTTAGTCCTCCCCCAATCATAAAAACTTCTAAACCCTAAGGGCCCTCCCTTAGTTGCATTTTTTGTGGTAATAAAAGGAGAACTCATCTCTAGTCTCTCCAATGTGGGACTAAAGGTTCTTCATTCACAAATAGTGAAAAATGAGCTAGTCACCCTTAGTGCCATCTAAGTCCTATGGTCTATTCCCACCAAGACTAAAATTCATTTTAAAGTTCATTTTTTTCATTTTTCTCTAACACTTGGTTGGGCATCGAGACAGTTTCCCCAACACATTCACAATAGGGGTGCTTCGATCCCATGGGATAATCAACAATACACTTGTGCAGAAAGAAATAGATGGTTATACTCAAAGGATCCAAATCCTAATGTTCTTGGGAAGTATCGTTGGTGGGCTAGACCAAGATGACCATTTTTTAGATTCAAGGGACAAACCAGAGTACACTGAACTAAGCATATCAGGAAATGCTGGTCTAGTTGCTGCACTAATCGCACTTCACGACCCTCCTAAACATTCTTTTGTTTTGAAAGGTTTTCAATGGAGGAATAGATCAAATGGGTATCTTTTCCAATATCAAAATAGAATAGCTGGCTTCTAACAATATAACTAACGGAAGAAGTAGTCAAAGAAGTATTTTAAGGTTAAAATATGTATATATAAATGTTAAGATAGTTGCGGCGAACACTGTTTGAAAATATACGGGAAAACCTTAGGCAAGTAGATATATAAATGTGGGTTATATACGCATATTTCCTTCTGTTAGGTCGTCTTTAACTTGTGGTAATTGAACTTTATCTGCAAGGACAGATGCAACAAAAAGTTCAGTGTGACTAATGAACGATTATTAATTAGTTATGTTTTATCAAAATGTGAAGATTGTTTTACCAGAATGGAGTGGATTTGATCTAAAAGAGGCAAAAGAATTGCAGTTAAGCTCTTTATTTCTTGTGTGAACAAGTCATCAATACTGTCTTTCTGGTCTTGATTTGCCATTAGCAAGTTAATGAAGGTTTTCCTTTCTTCTGGTACCAGCTTGAGAGCTACCTGTTATGCAACAAATTTGATTGAATATGAGCATGCCAACTCTCAAATTTCCGCGCAAGATTTATCGACACAAGGATAAGTTAATTAATGAAAATCTGAAACAAGGCGTGCATAATATTCTGTACTCTGTAAGCAGCTGAAGAAATCCATCCATGCCATGGTCTCAACGAGATATTGTAAGATTCCTCTACAGCTTGTTTCATTCTAATTTGCCCACCTTGATCCTTCACTAATTTGTATAACAAAGCTACTGCAAAGTCCAGCGACCTATCAATTCGCAAAAATAAATAAATATATATAATGATATTAGACGTAAATGGATGATCGAATGAATCACACGCATAAACGTGGGTCAGAAGTGTTTAAGTAAAATAATGGCATACCATATGAAGATACATATCAATGTTTAAGGGAACTTACTGAAAAGATTTGACGTGCAAGTTAATGCTTACCTAGTAAGCCAAATCAAGCCTCTAGTACAGCTGCTAACCTTTCTTGCACTCCTTTCGGTTGCCTCTTTCTTCAAAATTTGAACAACATTTCCGAAACTTGAAGGATCCGATTCAAGAAACTTCTCCAATCTCTGTACATATCATACGATCGACCAAATAAAACAGTACTGAATAAGGACGGACGACTCCGAGTTTAATATTTAGGATGATTTACCATGTACAATTGATTTTTAGTACTAAACAGGTACCCACACACATACTATATAGTTAGGGAGGGTTGTCAATTACAAATTTATAACGAGACGTTTATTATGACTCAAGGGGAATCGGTGGGTTCCGAAAGTCTTTTGAAGTCACTCCATTAACCATATATCCAAACACACCAAACTTGCTCTATTGAAACATTAGTTCTTCTTTTGGCACGGACATGATTAGAAACTATTATCTATATGCTTATCAGTATTTCGTCTTTCCGGCATTTGGTAATGTCTGGTCCATAAAAAGTTTTTGATTCTTAATGTCTGTTAAATGAGGACAGCAAAATATTGCGTCGGAATCTTCTAACAAAAAAGGGACAGCATTTTCATATGATAATGAATGTGGTGGGACGAACAAGCTTACATCTACATGCACCTATTCTAATGACACTACTATATATGTATATGATATGATATGTAGTCGGAGTCAGAGTGGTCGCCCTATCTTGCTGTAACAACTAACAACTGCTAGCTGTGATTTTACTATTTTATAATTGAATTATGTCCGTACGTACCTCAATATTTTGATGTACATCTTGTCTCAAAACCAACATTGAAGGTCCTACTTTATCTGCAAACAAAATGTAAATCAAATCAACTCTCATGGATCAATCAAGGCTTAAAAAAAAGTGGGAAATAAACTTAAGATCAATCGATGCTGGAAAAATGCTTTAAAAAAAGTGGGAAATAAATCCATCGCCCCGGCCGGCATTTTATCCAGATGCTGGAAAAATGCTTGTAAAATAATAAATTTGAGTAGGAAAGATTAGAAGTACTAATGCAATATATCTGGATGAGTTCATGGGAGATATACAGTATGTAGCTAGTGATCAGCTGTATGCATAAAGAGAGAGGGAGAGAAGAGAGGGAGACCAACCAAGTGGTTGAAGAAGGAGCAAGTTGCAAGCATGTAAAAAATGCTTGGTAGAGATATAATCATGATCATGAGCAACACTGGCAGGAATATTGGGATCAGCGGAAGTACTGGAAGGGCTTTTATGATCTTGAGAACTAACATCTTGTTGGTTACTATTACTAGGTGTAACCCTTACTGTTAGACATAGCTCTTCAATGATGCTCCTTATTTCAGAACCGTTCTCCATTCTCCCTCTCTTTGAAATGATCACCTCCCTCTCTGGATCTCTTTATTTCTCATATTCTTCTGTCCCTCCCTCCCTCCTCCTCCTCCTTTTATATACTCCCTCCTCCGTGTTACGTATAAAGACGGAGTTTGGTGTTTGGTACCTTTTTATAAAATTGTTTTTCGTTTTATAAAATAAAGAAAACAAAAAACACAAGAAAATATGTTTGGTAGCTATGATTTCCGAAAATGTTTTATGTCTGTTTTTTTGTTTTTGAAAACAAAAAAACGAAAAATAACTATTTATCATTTTTTTTCTTTCTTAAATGTTTTCTATCTTTTTTTAACTTATAACTAACTTTTGAAAAATGCATTTTTGAAAACAGTCTTCCAAACAGTTTTTTAAAATTTATTAGAAAATGAAAACAAGAAAAAGAGGTATGTTTTAAAAACCTAGCCAATTTGAGGGCGATCCAAAACTAATTAGGGGCGACTAATAAAACAAAATAAGGTCATTTTGAAATAATCACAAGACATCCCTTATCCATCTATTTTCTATAATGGCTAATCTACCCTTGCTTAATTAGTGTTAATTTTGATTAATTAGTGTTAATTTTGATTAATTAGTTAATTAAGTTGGTTTAAGTTAGTGTTAGATTATGAATTTGATTTTTAGTTTTAGAATAGAAATAGAGAGTGTGTTAGAGAGGAAGAAGAAGAAGAATTTTTAGGAAATCAGATTTTAACTAAATTCAATCAAAAACATGGATGGGTATGAGGAAGAAGATGAGATTGAACATGAAGAACATAATATTGAAGGTTCAAATACGTTTAGAGACGACGATTTGGGTTATTTATTGGATGATCCAAATTTTGGTGTGTAAGAAAACCTAGACGATGAATCACATCAAAATGAAGATAATAATGTATCAAACAATCAGGTATTGTATTAAGAAGCTCAAAACCCAATTTGTATGCGTTTGTATGTGATCGGCAACAAAAAACATTCATTCTTGCATGCATTTAATGTCATGGACGTACCATAATCGGTATTTTACGGTACTTCATAAACTACCGATTATACAACTGTTCCAAAATATCTGAACAATCGGTAGTCTCGTGAAGATTACTACCTACCGATTATACAAAATCCCCAAATTGATTTCTTTTTGAATTTCTGTTTGCATAATCGGTAGTTTAGGAGAACTTATTATCTACCGATTGTGTTAGTCGCCCCAAATTGATTTTTTTTTTAATATTTGTTTGCATAATCGGTAGTTTAGGAGAACTTATTATCTACCGATTGTGTTAGTCGCCCCAAAACTGAATTTCTCCAAACCTACAAAGATATTATTTTGCAGACTTTACAATCGGTAGTTAATGTCATATAGTTACCTACCGATTGTATTATAATCGGTAGTGGTATAACACAGTAAACCTTCGATTATATGTGTACAGGACTTGACTTAATATCTTCCTACAATCGGTAGCACGGGAATATTATTAACTACCGATTGTTGGTAATCGGTAGTAAGTGAACGTAATTAACTACCGATTAGCATTGTCTATTTCATTGCTATTTTACGTAGATTATTGAATGGGTTAATCCTGTTTCGTACGAGGGTCCTGATACTTCCTTACACTATGCAAATAATTTGGTACGCTACCTACCCACTCTTAACTTGTTCTAAGAATGTATGTTACATGGTTAGGCTTATGATATTTGTTTTGTTATATGCGCATTAAGACATTTGGAAGTAAGGAGGAGGAAAAGGAATGGCTTCTCAACAAGGCAAAAGAGAAGATGTGCGTTATAGTTCAGAACAACTGTGTGAAAGTTGATCGATTTGAAATGATTTGTGAGAGAGGTGGCGAGCGAAAGAGTCATATGGAAAAGAATTATAAATACGTAAAGAAGACGGAGTGGATATACCGAGGTAATTCAAAGAAGATTGGATGCTCATTTAAGATTATCTTCCATAAGCCCGAACGTAAAAAAGGTAAAGTATGGAAAATGTTTAGAGTTGTTAATGGTCGTCACAACCATGAACATCCGGAAAATCTTGTTGGGCACGTAATGGTTTCCAAGTTATAACCAAAGGAAATGGAGACGGTGAAGTCTATGAGGACCATAATGAAAGAGAGTTCAATCCTATCTAAGATAAAGGAGGACGACCCCAACAACTTGTCTTCGTTGTCTACAATTTATTCGGCGCTAGCACAGATCAAAAGGACGGAATTGGATGGTCGAATGGTTATGCAACAATCAGAGTGGTTAACCGAGAAACAAAATTACACGTTGAGAAAAGAGGAAAGGGATGGTAAGGTGATTCGTATTTTCTTAGCACATCCGAAGATGATCCAATTGACTCAATGCTTTCATCAAATTTTGTTGATAGATGCTACTTACAAGACAAACATGTACAACATGCCTTTGTTGAACATCGCTTGCCACACTTCAGACAAATGCACATTTACGGTGGCTTGGGGTTTAATGGATGCTGAGAACGATGTGAGTTTCATTTGGATGTTGGAAACATTAAGGTCGATTTATAATGGCGAGCATTTTCCAAGGGTTATTGTGACGGATAACGATACAACCTTGATGAATGCAATAAAGGTAGTGTTTCTGGAATCCCAGAACTTCTTTGTACGCGGCACATTCAAGGCAACATCAAATCCAATTGCAGACATCATATCCAAGCTAAAAAACGAAACAAAGGTAATGAAAAGTGGATCGAAGATGGAATGAAGTGGTCTTTATTTATAAAAGCATGGGATAAGATAGTTTGGTCGATGACGGAGGAAGTTTATGGATACAACTTGGAGAACTTTGAGGATGAATGGGCCAAGAACTAACCCAAACCAGTTAAGTATTGCAAATCACAATGGTTGGTACCGCATAAGGATAAGTTTGTGTATGCATGGACATATGAATATCGGAACTTCAAGAACGAGGCAACAAGCATTGCAGAGGGGTCCCATGGCCGATTAAAGAAAATACTATTCGGTAGCCAAAATGGGATCGTGTCGGTCCAAGAAGCAATCCATGAGTTCACTGAACGTGACCTCATTAAGATTTATGGTTCAATGGAAAAAAGTCGGCATAGATTCCCTTTGGCACATTTAAAACAAAAAGATATTCTAAGGGTATAGTTTACCATGTTTCTTGGTGGGCAATCAATTTCCTGATGAAACAATTGGAGTTGTACAGAGATCATGATGATGAGACTACGGTTTGCAACTGCAAGACGATGATAGGTATTGGACTCCCGTGTCGTCACATGCTTGGAAGATATATTGAAGTGATTGACATTAATGATATTCATCCCTTTTGGAAGCAATTAAATTTAACTCCAAGCACCCCGGCGGTTGATGGTGCGTCGTTCGTGGAGACGGAAATATTTACACGAATGCACGAGCGTTACTCTACGTCAAATGGCGCACAAAAGCAAATATTGATGCACTATTTAGAGGAAGCCCTTCACCCCTGTCAGAAGGTTGTTCATGAACCAATAAAAGGAAAGGCGATGGGTAGGCCGAATACCGAAAAGCCGAGGTCAATTCAAAGAAAAGAGTTGAAGGAATTTTTATCTAGTCGTCGTGACCTTTCTAGGAATGAACATACTGAAGCTGAGTATGAAGATTTTCCGGCTCCAGCGAAAAGGGGTCGTCCAATGAAGGATCAAGGTGGACCAAGCTCACGACAAGTCAAAGCTAAGGTCTCTACGATTCCTTCCCAACTAAGTCAAACCAAACCTATACACGATGAATATTTGGAACAACTCCTTCTACTCATTATACCATATGTTTTTTCCACAGACGATGTCGATGGGGATGGCAATTGTGGTTTCCACGTTGCTTTGAAACAAATAGGAAACTTTAGTGAGGCGGTTACCGAGAATATCACCCAATGGCAATATTTAAGAAATAAGATGGCCGCACATTTATTGGAGTATAAAGAATTTTATATTGAAATGATGAAAAAAGGAGATCAATTTGGCGGAGAACAAGAGTTCAAAGAGTTATATACTCGTGTAAAATGCTAAAACGGATTGGAGGTGGTCGGATCCAGGTATTGGATGGTAATGCTGATATGTGGGTATCTTTTAGCGGATGTATTGAACTGCGTGGTACATTTTTCTTTCCTCCTTCATCAGGAGTTAGTGTCACATTTACACCCACAAGGACGATGTGTGATGAGTCGGTCAAGGATAGACGAATCATTATGGCTTTTGTTAATGGCAATCATTTTATCGGTTTAAGTTTGAAAGATGATTGTCCATTACCTCCATTGATTAGGTGGTCGAATTACTTCCCAACTAACCATTGTAAGGAGTGGTTAAAGCAATACGAGTCCAACATGAAGCGTTGGGATCGTTTTTTTGGAAGCTCAGTAAAGAACGTAATTGATTTGAACTAGGATGGTGAATAGTTGATTTTGAATATATATTCTGAACATAAACGTATACAAAAAAAATATTAATGCAATGTTTTGTAGTCGTTCACAACGACTAATTAATTTTTTGCATGCATTTAATTCCATGGACGTATGGTAATCAGTAGATAATGGAGTAATATATCTACTGATTCCACCACAATCGGTAGGTTAAATTTTTTAAATACTACCGATTATGTAAGTTGCCTCAAATTAGAAATCGTAATTTTTTCAAAATTCCTGAACACAAACAATCGGTAGTTTAAATTTTGCACAAACTACCGATTATGTAAGTTGCCCCAAATTAGAAATCGTAATTTTTTCAAAACTCCTGAACACTCATAATCGGTAGTTTAAGTAATTCTTAAACTACTGATTATGATAAGTAGCCCCAAATTGGAAATCGATTTTTTCTAAAAAATTTTAACATTTTGTACAAGCACAATCGGTATTTTAAGTAATTCTTAAACTACCGATTATCATAAGTAGCCCCAAATTGGAAATCGAAAGTTTTTTAAAAATTTCAACATTTTGTACAAGCACAATCGGTAGTTTAAGTAATTCTTAAACTACCGATTATCATAAGTAGCCCCAAATTGGAAACAAAATTTTCAACATTTTGTACAAGCACAATCGGTAGTTTAAGTATTTCTTAAACTACCGATTATCATAAGTAGCCCCAAATTGGAAATCGATTTTTTAAAAAAAAAATCAACATTTTGTACTAGCACAATCGGTAGTTTAATTTTTTTTCTTAAATTACCGATTATCAGAAGTAGCCCCAAATTGGAAATCGAATTTTAAAAAAAAAAATCAACATTTTGTACAAGAACAATCGGTAGTTTAACAAATTCTTAAACTACCGATTCTAATAAGTAGCCCCAAATTGGAAATCGAATGTTTTTAAAAAATTTCAACATTTTGTACAAGCACAATCGGTAGTTTAAGTAATTCTTAAACTACCCATTATCATAAGTAGCCCCAAATTGGAAATCGAAAGTTTGTTAAAAATTTTAACATTTTGTACAAGCACAATCGGTAGTTTAAGTAATAAACTACCGATTATCATAAGTAGCCCCAAATTGGAAATCGAATTTTTTAAAAAATTTCAACATTTTGTACTAGCACAATCGGTAGTTTAATTTTTTTTCTTAAACTATCAATTATCAGAAGTAGCCCCAAATTGGAAATCGATATTTTTTAAAAAAAATCAACATTTTGTACAAGCACAATCGGTAGTTTAAGTAATTATTAAACTATCGATTATCATAAGTAGCTCCAAATTGGAAATCGAATTTTTTTAAAAAATTTTAACATTTTGTACTAGCACAATCAGTAGTTTAATTTTTTTCTTAAACTACCGATTATCAGAAGTAAACCCAAATTGGAAATCGAATTTTTTTAAAAAAATTCAACATTTTGTACAAGAACAATCGGTAGTTTAACAAATTCTTAAACTACCGATTCTAATAAGTAGCCCCAAATTGGAAATCGATTTTTTTTAAAAAAAATTAACATTTTGTACAAGCACAATCGGTAGTTTAGGAATACATATTACCTCCAATTATATGTGTACAAGACTTGACTTGATTTCTTGCTACAATCGGTAGTTTAGGAATACATATTACCTACCGATTTTAGATAATCGGTAGCAAGGGAGTATTATTAACTGCCGATTGTGCATAATCGGTAGGAAGTGAACGTGATTAACTACCGATTATAATTGTCTAACTCATTGTCATTTTACGTAGATTATTGAATGTGTTAATCCTGTTTCATACGAGGGTCCTGATACTTCCCTACACTATGCAAATTTGGTACGCTACATACCCACTCTTAACTTGTTCTCAGAATGTATGTTACATGGTTAGGCTTATGATATTTGTTTTATTATATGCGCATTAAGACATTTGGAAGTAAGGCGTAGGCAAATGAATGGCTTCTCAACAAGGCAAAAGAGAAGTGCAATTGTAGTTAAGAACAATTGCTCTAACCGAAAATTACTTAACATCACTTACTAAATGGATGCTCTAACCGAAAATTACTTAACATCACTTACTAAATATTGCCAATATTCTTCAGATAACTTGTTCAAAATAACTAAAAACATCTGAAAAGAACGACAGAAAACAAAGCATAGAACTTCATTAAATTCTTCCACTCCTAGTTACTCTCTTCTTCTTCTTCTTCTTCTTCTCCTTGGTCCTAGTATCACTGTAACGACCATTTTTCTGATCATCACAACCACCAATTGTAATCAAGAGAAAAAAGAGAAACAAAAATGAAATTAACACCAGAGATTTAACGTGGTTCGGCGTTGATGCCTACGTCCACGGGTAATGAAGATTCTCATTTTATTAGATGATTGATTTACAGAGTTTTGATGTTCTCTCTTTCTCTCACTCACATACAAACTTTGGGAAAGAAACACCCCTCCCCTTCCTCTCAGTAAACTTTGGGGAAGAAGAAGAATTCTTTTCTCTCCCAAACCATCCTCCCCTTTTTCCCTCTAGGGTTTTTTCCTTATAAATGAAATAACCTCTAAGTTTATTTATATTATTGCCCTTATGAATAAGATATATGTTTCATTAAATCCGTCACGTATCGATGTAGGTCCGCCACGTGTCGATGAAGTTACACCACATTTCTCCGTGTGTCAATGGAGTCCGCCACGTGTCCATATTGATCTTATCTTCAAATGGCCTTAATCCAATTTTGGTGCGGGCAAAGGTTGGTACGGGCAAGAGCTAGCTTGTGTTGCGGGAAGGAAATGTGGCTTGCGGACCATGGGCTTCGCTCATGAAGTGATGCGGGAATTGGTGCGGGAATGGGTGCGGCACTTGGTGCTAGAAATACAAATGACATTGTGGCGGGAATACTTTCATTCAAATGCTTAGTTCTCCACTTGCGGACAAATAGATTGGACGATTTAAACTTGATTTTGGGCGAATGAAAGGCTTGAACAAGCTTTTGCTGCTAAAGTGGTGCAAGCTTCGGACCATGAAGAGCTCCGTATTGAGGACCTTACGGACCAAGATGCGGAATGACAAGCTCCATGTTGCGGACCAAGCTGGGCTGCTGTCAACTTGGGCTTGAGCTTGATTATGGGCTTGCGGTCAAGAGTAAACTTTGCTTCGGGAAATGATGTATTCTTTATGGACCAGAAATGGTACTAAGCTTGGCTTGCGGACATTGAAGATTTGAATGGGAAAATAGCTTGGCGGGAAGTATATCATTCAAAATCACCTCTTTACATGTGGTGCGGTCATGAAATGCTTGGGCTGTTGCGGACAAAAAACTGCTGCCAACTTAGGTTGCTGCTTGATATGGGCTTGTTTTGTTGTTGAACTTGGTTGTTGGGTTTTGCTACTTGGTTTTCTTGGAGTTGAGAATTGGTACTCACAATCACAACCTTTTACTTCCTTTTTCTTCTTCTCGTTCTTCTTAGGCTGATCAACAGCTTCATCTTCCTCAGTTGTAACTACAACATCGTTGAGGGGATTGTCAGGATTTTCAATTCAAAATCAGGATCGTTCATCATTTGTGAATAATCCCGGTTATCCAGCATCAATTGACATACTTCTTCACGAGTAATCCGTAGGTCGCGTTCAACATAATTGAGGGGAGAAAAAACTTCATCTTTGTGCATAAACCTTAATCAAAATTTGAAGAACATACTTTAATGAACAAAGCAAAACATAGATTTTTAACTAACCACATATTAACATAATCGGTAGACAAAATTAAGCGCAATCAACCGATTACACATAATCGGTAGGTCGTGTTCTCAATATACTTCCGATTGTATGCAATCGGTAGTATGGGTACACAAAATATCTACCGATTATGATGTTTAACTAAAACATAATAAATAATCGATAATTAAGTCTATTTTATATCTACCGATTATTGTAAATAAAAATACAGAAACTAATTGCAAGTCTTAATCGGTAGATAAAACTAAAGTCGATCCACCGGTTATTCATGATGTTCTGCAGGAATGCTGAACTCGAGCCATAATCGGTAGATAAAGTCTATCATATTTCTACCGATTATGCACCGTTTATCTAAAAACTTAAAAGTTCGATGTAACTTACCTTTTCTGGGAATCAGTTGACGAATCAGTTACCGATTTTTTACACTGATGGAGGGTCTTATCGTCGGAATCAGTTGACGAATCGAGATGAATTATTTTGGACTCTTCGATCACCATCTTTTCCTTTCCCTTCTTTGATTGTGATGCAAAAGTTTTTGGATCCATTTTTGATGGAGAATGAGAAGAAATTGAGAAGGAAAGAGAGTAGAAGAATTGGTAGAAAAGAAGAAATGAAATTGGTAGATAATATTTTCAACTTTTACACTAAGTTCCGTGCACACTATTTCAAAAAGTTGATATAAATTTTCAACTTTTTTCGTGTACGAAATTTTCGTGTATATTTTGTACAAGCACAATCGGTAGTTTTAGAAATTCTTAAACTACCAATTCTAATAAGTAGCACCAAATTGGAAAATATTTTTTTAAAAAAATTTCAACATTTTGTACAAGCTCAATCGGTAGTTTAAGTAATTCTTAAACTACCGACTATCATAAGTAGCCCCAAATTGGAAATCGAAAGTTTTTTTAAAAATTTCAACATTTTGTACAAGCACAATCGGTAGTTTAAGTATTTGTTAAACTACCGATTATCATAAGTAGCCTTAAATTGAAAATCGAATTTTTTACAAAAAATTCAACATTTTGTACTAGCACAATAGGTAGTTTAATTTTTTTTCTTAAACTACTGATTATCAGAAGTAGCCCCAAATTGGAAATCGAATTTTTTTAAAAAAATTCAATATTTTGTACTAGCACAATCGGTAGTTTAAGATGTGCTTGTACTACCCAACCCAACGGTTTTTTTTTTTTTTAAAAACTAGTCGTTGGTAATTAAACACTATAAAAGGAAACTATCCCTTTCAAGGTGATTCTCATTCTCACCTATCCCTTTCATTCCCAATCTCCCCTATCCCTTTCAATCTCATTCTCATTCTCATTTTCATTTTCCAACTCATTCTCACCCGACCCTTTGAAGCACTAAATATGGTAACACAATATACTACTGATGAACATGTTGCCATTGTTAGATCGTGGGTTACGATCACAACACACGAGTACGAAAGAGCGTACATTACCCACAATAACGAACCCGTTAGTGAAGATTGGATGGTGGATCAGACATCCGATTCTTGGTGAAAGCGGTTGTTTAAGATTTTTGTGGATTAGACGGAAATCAAAATCGTAGGACGTTCAAAGTCATTAAAAAAAGGTTTGAGAAGTTGTTTCAACGATTGTAAGCTTTGAAACAGGAAATGAAAGTGAGAAAAGAAGCCCATCCCACCGAATCTAGTGTGACAAGAGTAAGTATGTCAATTAATAAGTCGTTCATTAAAAAGAGTTTTCAAACATTCAAACTTATAATTGATTTGTTTTTTCAATGGGTGATGGCTCTCGACAAATATGCAACTATCCATGGGAAGACGTTTATGCATGAGGATTGCTATCGCATCTTGGAAGAAAGTACCTTGCACCATTTCAACCTATATGCTTAAGTGTTTAAGTGTAATCTAATGATTTATTGTATTTCATTTCCTTTAATGTTACGCGATGTATGCCTTTTCGATTCAATATGCATAATCCATTCAAATGTTAGAACATTAAACACAAGTAATATTAAAAATCATAAACATATCCATAAAGTAAACAGCTTTATTACAAATCAACTTTCAAAATGATGTTCTTTGTCAAAACAACCAAAATATAATTTCGAGGACGACGAGCATCAGCACTAGATGAACCGCGAGATCTTTTACCGTGCTTTTCAGGAAGACACCGTTTAATCATTACATAGTCGGTAGTAAATTAAACAAAGTAACTACCGGTTGTGCATAATCGGTAGCTCGGGCTCTACGTAACTACCGATTGTGCATATGGACACACTACAATCGGTAGTTACACAAAAAGATTAACTTCTGATTATGTGTAAATTTGGAGACAGGAATACAATCGGTAGTTTAGGTGTAAACATAACTACCGATTGTGATCGATGTTTTTGAGGAATCACTAACATACACAATCGGAAGTTTAACCATATACGAAACTACTGATTATGCCTAAATTTTGCTCCAGGAATATAATCGGTAGTTTATGACTAAACATAACTACCGATTGTGCATGATGTTCATGAACAATGAAGAACAGTACCATAATTGGTAGTTAAATACAAACACGAAACTACCGATTATGACATCTAAGCTTTTAGGTTTAGGGTTTTAAACTTTTATTAGTGAAAAGTTTTGTGGTAATTATTTGATAAGTAAAAGAATATTTTAGTATTTTTTTTTTACATATCCTAGGTCACCCTTCAGCCACACCCATGGGATTGGGTTAAAAAAGTCGCCCCTAATTAATTTTAGGTCGCCCTCAAATTAGCAAGGTTTAAAAACACTAGAAAATAATTTTTGAAAACAGTTTTATAAAATGATAGCAAAAACGACTTTATGTTTTAATAGTCCCATTAAATAGACGAAATTCGAATATTAAAATATGTTTTTCACATATTATTTTTATTTATAATTCATAAATATCGTTATAATTGATTGATATTTTTAATATTAGAAATATGATAAAAAAAATAAAACTTAAAAGAGAATATGTATTTATAAAAACAAAAAACAATTTTATTCTAAATTAATTTCATTTCTCCGCATTTATACAGAGACAAAGAAAAGTATATAGTAGTGATAATTAATCAATGCTTCTTCCCGGATAACAGCTTACCGAATACAGATAGCTAGATCCCTCCTCTAAGTTCTCAATATCCAATGTCTAAATTCCCTTTTATTTTTATTGTTTTAGTCAACCCAACGGATGCAAAGTCTGAAGAGAGAGAGAGATTTACACTGAGCCACTTCCTTTTTTAGAACTTAGAAGTAGTTGATCATTATTTCATTTGTGATTTTGACATGTTACTTGATTTTCTTATCATTTTCTTGCTTCTAATGATGAAAATTTCTTATTTTCTCTGCTTTACTTATTTTTCTGTATTACTGTATAGCAACAAATCAACAGCTTTGAAAGTCGGTTTTTATGGAGCTGGCAAATCTTACACCCACTATGGGTATACATGGGCAGAGTCTCTACCAACGCAAGTATTTTGGCCGCTCGGTATTGTACGCTTAGATTTCTATCACTGTCGCTCGGTAATATCTCATCCAGTGGTTTTATTATCCAACGTTTAAAAATTAATTCTTTATAGATGTTCAATTCAAGTCACGTCTTCTTTTACAATTTTCTGATTTACCGTAATATGAATTTTGGTTGTACCATGGCTGATAGAAGGTGCGAATTCCCTTTATAACATCTTTAGGTCAACATGAGAAGGACATGGTGCCCTCCACCACAAGCCGTCACATAACTGGAATAAAATCTTCTGTCTGATGCGCAGACGAATGAAATATTCATATTTATTTCAACGATGCGTTTAACAATCAATTCTGCTCATTCATTAGGCCAATTAATGGATACTTAAATATGTCCATTTTGGTTCTTTTCTCCAACCGAAACATTAGACTAGTGTATTCTATTTTTCTAATTTTGTATATTACATATCGATTCATGAACATTCAAAACTTGAAGCGAAATCGATGCTTAAGTCGATCCACTTGCATTGGTGGTCTTTCTCTTCCCTCATTGCATGCGCTTCGCTTCGACCAGGGTTTAAGCTGGCTTCTTTCTTTGATTGTCCGGTAGAGCTCTATTAACATGGACCCTATATCTGGTCTTCTGTAACAATCTTATCTTTCACTTTTTCTTAAATTATGCTATTTTCTTTTCTTGGAGGTGGGGAAATAGCCAGCAGGAAAAAGAGGAGTGGACTCATGCCTTAGCCACTTGGCTACAGTTCCGAGTTAAATAGATTTTAATTGACCAAGCCTTCTGGACGCCCCTCTCGCTATGCTCGAACTCCTCCTCTTGGTCTACTAGGTAAAAATGGGGTGACAAAGAGATGCTGCTTCACCTGGGTTGGGCTCCTAGCTCATGGTAAATTAGATATTCTACGATCCTTGCTTCCCGGGCTTTGCCACTGAAAAGGTTTCGCATTGAGAAATTTTAATAAAAGAATCAGTCTCCCCTTAGCCTGCAAAAGATTTTCATTCAATAAAGTCTACCGATGCGCCATTCGCCGGCTCTGAGCTTATAGTTCTAACAAAAGTCCAATCACGTATCACTCACGGCACACATGCAAAATCCTTGATTTAATGCCGAGACCTTGAGAAAGACTGGCCCTGAGTTCATCACGTTCAAACTAGTCGAATCCTACAGCCCTGCAGCGATGCGGGTAAACGATGATCTAGTGGATGCAAGCACTTGAATCAGCTCTTAGAGGTTCCTTCCCTCACTTGTTCACTCTTGATCCTTTCCTTCCCTTCTATTCTATTTATAAAGCTTTCTATAGAGAGTAACATCTCTGTGGGAGGCAAGCCTTTCCTGAACAGAGTGATCTTCGGTCTGCCTCCTGCTGTTCCATGTTGGTTCATTTTCACCTAAACATTGAACGAAGTTCAGCTATTTATTCTTACTTCTGACTTTACTTCGCTTGGCTAATTCAATTTCTTCGAGATTTGAGACTTCACCTTTCATACGAGCGATTGCAGGTCCCTCTTTACCGGGAGAATGCTTGCGTACAGCCACTTTTGTTATGGAACCACTTTTTACTTGATGATTCTCTTACTTAGGATACACTGTCTGATCCAGCATTTCAGTTCCTTCTTACCCGCGATGGAGTACCTAGCCCGTCTTTCCCTTCGTTTATCGATTGATAGATTGCTTGGCTCGATTCATTAGTAGTGATCACCATTTCCAGGGATGGATTCTATACACCTGTCTTACCAGGCCCTTCGATTGAATCCAGTCGTGATCGCCTTTAACGAGAAGGGTCAAACAGATAACTCATTCTACGCGAGCTTTTAAGAACAGGGTTCTTGGCCCATACTTTACGACTCTTTTACTTGCCAGATACTTTTGTGTACCCCCTCTTGCCCGCCATTCATCTAATTTCCCGCACAGGAAGAGGCTACTCGTTCGATGACCAGCATTCCCATAAAGATATTGCTTGCCAACCTAAGGGCAGCCTTGCTAGAATCCTTTCCATTCTTCGGTTATGTATGGAAAGATAGAAAGAAAATGACCACAATTTTTGGAAAGAAATTCAAAGGACTTTCCTGACTTTCTGAGCCTTCTTTCAATTCCCTCTCTCCTAAGTTTTTTAGCTGGCGCCATTCCTTCAATCGTCTATCTCAGTTCATTCCTCGTTTTTTAAAGGATTTCTTTATTCAAGTCATTCTAGGTGGCTTAGGCCCATATTCTGAGAGAGCGGAGAAATCCCCTTTTTCTTGAGTTCGAGAAGTCTAAGAATAAAGATAGTACTCATTGAAGCCCCGAAAAGTCTCTTCCCTTCCCAACGTCTATCCCAAGCCCCTTTTTTTTTGAGGCAGGACTTATTCAAGTTCTTTAAACTCTTCCTGCTGACGGTGACGAACTCAAAGTCTTCGCCCATCTTTCACATCAACCAGCACGCGACCGGAAACCCTCTGGATCGAACCTCTTTTAATGAGCCTTTGACTCGGTCAGATCTTATTGTCCTACTTACCTGCAGTTGAACTTTGCGATAGATAGAATAAAGAGAGAGAATTGGTTGCACTTTGCCCCGCTTCCTCGTCTAAACTTAAGCTTCTTCCAGAAAGAAGAAAAGGGAGTGAAAGCCTAAACTCTCTTTCCTCACTTTTGAGCTTTGAGATGCCTTATCCTTTTAAAGTTTGCTACCAAGTCTACTACCAGACGCCCCTAATCCTAGGTAGGCTCCAGAGCTTCCTCGTCCGTGAGATGATCCCTTCGAGTCCAACCATCTGAATATAGTAAAAAATTAATTTCATTGTCTCCAAATGCTTTTATAATTATTTTTTGACTATTTATATTTATACCCCAATTGCGAGGAGAAATCATTTGTTTCCGCCAACAAAATCTTGTTTCAGGTAAAACAATACAACAATAGCAATTATCTAAGGCGTGCGTGTCTAAAGTCTAGACTCATTGGGATTTTAGACGGCATTGAGCCCTAGGTCCTTCTGTGTTCTAGCTACCACTTACTGTTAATGCAACATCAATCACGGCAACAACGATTATTAAAACTACTTTTTCTCAGAAATTCTGATCATACATAGATTCTTTGTTGTGTAGATTGATTACCATATTTGATGCCAATAGGTGTTTAGTTGATGTTCATGTAACGCTTAGGGGTAGACATGGATTTTAAGTTTCCGATCCCATGTTTGACTTTGTTTGATTATTTTGATGACCAATTTCACGTCAACTGTTAGTTGACATTGTGAACCCAAAATGTTCAGGTCTAGAATCAAGATACATATAGGGTTGGTGCTTCACCTGTTGAAACCCTTGAGACGGTATAGTCCACGATTATTATTTTTTTGAAGCATAGTCCATATAGTCCACAATGTACGTGGACTCTTATGGATTTTTTTTTTCCCTTTTTTAATTATAAAAGCGAAAAAGAAAAAATACAAAAGAGAAACAGACTTATAACAAGTTGTCTTTTTCTAACAGAGATAGAATGAAACTAGGAGAAGCATCTGTCCAATCTTTTCTAACTGCATTTCTTTGAGCATACTTGACTAAGCCATCAGCAGCATCATTACATCTTCTAGGAACAAAAACACATTTAGGACCCCTAACAGACTCTAGAATTCTACTAATATCCGCAGGAAGATTAAAATCTTACCATTTTGACGAGACAAAATTTGAAGCTTCAACTTCAATGATAGATTTACAATCTCCTCTTACAATAATATAAGCTTTCTTCTTAATCCAAAGAGATGCTTCCAACAAAGTCGTAGCTTCAGCTTGAGTAGCATCTCTAACATGATTCAAAGTTACCACTGCCGTCAAGAATTTTCTTGCATTATCTCTAATAATTAGACTCAAGCCAGCAATTTTCTTATACAAATCAAAAGCAACATCAAAGTTAAGTTTTATCCAATTTGGAGGTGGGGGATTCTATTGATCCTTTTCTTGATCATTATGTCTTCTCTTGCAAAAATTATTAGCTCCTATAACCGATATATTATATTTCTCACCGAGTTTCTTGATACTAACAATGGTATTGTTAGGGTGAGAGTCAGTTTGGTCAAACATTTTGTTGCATATGTGTTTGCAGATCTTCCATATAATTACAATGGCTAAAGAGGTAGTATAACCATTGATGAAGAATATAATTTTGTGATTTTGACTCCAAGACTGTATCCATTGATGCAGAAAATTCACTTGGTTATGTATGTGAATAGCTTCAGGAAGTAGACAAACCTTATAACTCTAGCCATATCAAATTGGATTAGCAGATGGAAGTCAGTTTCCAGATGATGATTACAAAAAGAACAGGAGTAATCTTCAAGATACATGTCTCTACCAATTCTGCTCCTTGTTTGAAGAATATTATGCATGCATCTCCAAATAAATAAATTTAAATTTCATGGGACTTTAAGATACCATATTTTTAACCAAAGTTTCTGTTATTCTTTACTAACATTAGAGATATTATGTTGAATAAGCTTCTTGTAAGTGGATTGGACCGAGAATTGACCATTTGTTGTAAACTCCAATGAATAGAATCTGCAGAACCCTTAAAAAGAATTCTGATATCATTTATCTAATTGACTTCATTTTGAGAAAATAAATTGTTGAGCTTTTGTTGATTCCATTGATATATATCTTGATCTATGAGGGAGTTAACAGTCACATTGTCTTGCATACGAGAATCATATTTAGAAATATCCTTGGGTTTTATATTACTAATCCAATTATGCTTCCAGACTTTAATTTTTGAACCATCTTCTAAAATCCATATATGATTCTCTTTAAAAATTTGTAAACCTCTATGTATGCTTCTCCAAACCCAAGACCTATTTGAGTTGATTTCATCTGTTAGAGGATCTTTATTATGAAAATATTTACCTTGAAGAATTATAGACCATAAAGCATTTGATTCAGTAATCATCCCAGAAGCAAGTTTAGTTAATAAAACATCATTAAAGTTTTCAGTGTTTTTAAAACCCATTTCCCCAAGTCTTTTAGGTTTACATAAGGAGATCCAAGCTTTTAGACATAAACCTCTGTCCTTAGATTTATTCCACCAATAATTCCTTTGAGCTTTGTCAATGCTTTTAGCCTTTTAGTGATTTTCTTTGACATTTTGAAGCATCCCATTTGATAGTCATCCATAGAATTTAGGAAAGACTGAACTTGAGTAGCTCTTCCGGCTTGGTTGATAAGTTTAACACTCTAATTACTCATTTTCTTCTGCACTTTTTCAACTGTAGGTTTAAAGCTCTTATTTTTACTTCTGACCAAGAACAAAGGAAGACCCAAGTATTTTTTATCAAGAGCCATAGTCTTCATTTGAAGTATTTCAGTTAAATGATCAACTTTCTATCTTGACATATGCTTGTTGAAGAAAATACTAGACTTATTGAAGCTTATAACTTGACTTGAGGCAGAGATGAGCTGATGAATAACCTAAAGCAAATTTCCAATATCTTGATCTTTAGCCTTACAACATATAATGCAATCATCTGCAAAAAGCAGATGATTTATACCTGGACAATATGTTCCTGGCTTCATACCTTGTATCTTCTTCATAGCTTCAGCTTTACAAAGCATTTTATAGAATCCTTCCACGCACAAAATAAAAAGGTAAGGAGAAATGGGATCTCCTTTCCTTAAACCTCAAGTTGGTTTGAAAGGAAAGCAAGAGGAACCATTTAGAAGTAAAGAAACATTTGGAGAACTAATATACTAATCGATAAATTAAATTACACCAACTATGATTGAAACCAAGAGTTTTTATAGTGTCAATAAGATAGTTTCATTCTATTCTGTCAAATGCTTTTGACATGTCTAGCTTAATTCCAACTTCTCCCAATATATATATTATTTTTTTTTCATGTAATCAACTATTTCATGGGCAATTATAGTGTTATCACTGATATTTCAATGGGGAAAATAAGCTGTCTGAAATGGGGAAATAATTTTCTGGAGAATGGGTTTGAGTCTATTGTCTAAAAAAATTGATATGATTTTGTATTTTATATTACATAGATTAATGGGTCGAAAATTAGAAGGTGTTTGAGGGTATTCTGTTTTTGGTATGAAAGTTTAAAAAGTATAGTTCATTTCTTTTAAGAGAATTTCATTTCTGGAAAAAAATTGAACCATGGAAATAACATCTTTGTTTACAGTGTTCCAGCATTTTTGGTATAAGCTAGCTTGGAATCCATCTGGTCCTGGTGCATCCTAAGAGTTGATGTTAAAGACCACATTCTTTATTTCTTCTTCTTCGAAGATCTTAATAAGAATAACATTATCTTGCTCAGTAATGCAAGGAGTAATAAGATCCAGAATTTTTTTATTCTTCTGAGGATTACTTGTGGTTGTAATAGATTTAAAATTCTTGTTAAGAACATCTTCTATAGTACTTCACTTAGAATGTTATATGCCTAACTCATCTTTAATAGAATTAATCTGATTTTTTCTTCTGTTGTTAGCTTTAGAATGAAAATATTTAGTATTCTTGTCTTCTTTTTTGATGAGGTTCACTCTAGAATTTTGATACTTCGTGTCAGAATCAACTTTGTACCAATTCCTTAACTTGTTATAAAGAATTTGAAGAGAATCAATCTTGCTTAGACTGTTACTAGCATGTAATTCCTTAGTTGGATCATCTGTATCTTTTATATGTTGAGGAACATTCCCAAACACACTGTAGTTCCAATCTTTGGTAGCATATTTGATGTGATTTGAAGAGAGGTGGTAAATAAGATTTGTTCACTCGGACTTGTGAAAATTGATTTTAGACCTATTTCTAATTTAAACTAACAAATTACTAAAAATTGATAATAATATTACAAGAAGCTGGTAGAAAAATTAAGGATAACTGAGAGATAGGATTCCACCATAATCATAATATAGTGATACATTTATCAACTCTTAACAATTATAACTCTTTTATGGACTCTATTTCTTTACCAAAGGTAGATTTCTAAAATATTAATTATAAATCATAAGCATGGTGCATCAAATACTTTAAGGTTAAGCATACACCATCAAACAAAATCACAAATAATTAATGAAAATCATAAATCAATTAAAATAAGTACAAAAGTCATAAAAAATCGAATATGGTTACCAAAAAATTGTGAAAAATAGCTTCCTCCATTATCCTAGTGATGGGGTTTAGCTCATCATGGAAAAAAGGGTAGAAGAAAATATAAAAGAAGTCATTTTATTCATGGTTTTATAACAAAATTACAATAAAGCACTGACCATTTCCGTGGCAGAAAAGATTAAAAATCCTTAATGAATAAACGACCCCTTTCTACAGAAGCTGAAGAAGCACAAATCCTAGGTGTATTAATACCCAAAAACTGTCGTTGATACTGTAGTAAAAACCGTTGCAGAAGCTGCTGAGTTTAAAGGAATAGGCCACGATATTAAATGACAGTTTCAACCTGCCTTTTTATTTTTCTTCTTCTTCCTCGAGCTCAAGAACCCTAACAATGGTTGAATCTTTCTGGAATGTTTTCTCTAGCTTTCTGGCCTTTGCCAGCCTCCCCAAAGTTGTTCTCCTCCATCTCTATTTATACTACAGCCGTATCCAACCGAAATCACCTTCAAAATCTTTGAATATATTTACTTTAATGAAATAATCTCGAGAAATTTTATTCTCTCTTGTTGTAGGTAATTTTCGATCAGATTCTTTCTTATTGTTTCCTTCTCAAACACTAAGAATATGTTGTTGCCTAAGTTAAGCAAATCAAAATCTCGCAAGTAGATATTTTGTTCCCTCTTTGAATCTGTGCGCTTTGCTGCCAAGTCTTCCTCGAATATTTTCTTACTCCAGTACCAACAATCTTGACGATCCGATCTTCCCTTCTTTAGCTCAAAACTTCTGAAATCAAATTAAGGAATTGAGAAGCAGAATATCGAATGAGATTTGTTGTTATGACTTGAATTGTGATCCTATGCAAACGAATGTACCCTAAGAAGATATCCCTTATCTTTTACTGGTTCATAACAGATGGGATATAGTGAGAACAATAGTTCTTTCTAATTTCGATGAATCGAAGTCTAGCAGAATTTCTCTTCTTTTTTTCTTTCGCACGAATTTAACAAAACGTGATTTACCCAAGCTAGCACATTAGGTTGTTATTTCATATGAAAGGCACCAACTTACGTTGCTCCATCTCATATCCAACCATCCACAACCATATTATCTCCATAAGAAACACCCACTTTCCAAGAGGCATTTACAAGCCTAAATCACGGAATTGAGCCGTTTTCCATACCGAAGCCATTTTTATTAGTTTCCTACAAAAAACACCAAAATTAGTATTAAATTAAGAACTAACAATATACATTATCGGGACAATAGAGACACAAATATGTATCTATCAAATACCTTCAAACTTATATTTTGCTAGTCTTCGAGCAAATCTAATCTAGAAAATAAAAATAAATCCTAACTCACTTTTGCAGGCATCGCGATTTCACTTAGCATGTGCAACAAGCCTTTGAATCCATAGGTTTCCCTATCGGACGAGTTTTGTCTCGTGAGGGTTTACAAGTGATATACCCACAAAATCTTTTACTCCAGACCCTAGCTACTTGTGAACGATTAAGGGTGGTCACTAAACATGTTATTTAGTTGGCTACAAAAAATCTTGGTTATGGGAGGAATTAACTTATCTTGAATCCAATTGTTGTACACGAGTTTGCACATAACCGTACTAAAAAATTCATATATATGTAAACAAAGCTCTACTCAGAAAGTCATACAATGGATGACGCGGGCAAGGTTATGCACAGGCAAGGGAAAGGGGGTGAAGGCTTAGCAAGGCGTCATGGCTGACTCTAGTGTAAAGGCTGACGCTAGAGTAAATGTTACTAGCGTTGTTGCTAAAGCTTAGCGCTGGTGCTAGCACTAGCGTTGTAATCAGAACATTTTCAAGAGATTCAGTCGTGGAAGTTTGCAACTTGAGATGATGTTTGATGCGACTCTGCAATTAGATGGTATGATGCATTTAGTAGCACATTTATTCGAGAATAGTATAAAATCCCAGAATGACCATTCCCTTTTCGCTCGACTTTTTAATAAAATGACTATTTTGCCTCTGATCCAAAACATGATGAGTATGACTTTTCACCTCTAATTGTAAAATGACCATTTTCCCCCTTGATATGTAAAATTATTATTTTACCCATTGTCTAAAAAATTACCCAAATTGATTGTTTTACCCTTTATCCAAAACCCACCATCTACCTTAAGTCCCTTGCTTAGCGCGGAACGAGTAATATTACGTGGTAAGCACTAGATGGTGGTCTGTCAGACAAAGTAAAATATGACTTTTTATTGTCTAATAATATCATTAGAAGAGTAGTTGTTGGCTTAGCAAGTTTTGTTCTTTTTGCGATTGTACTCTTAGGTATATGGAGCATTCTTCTTCTACCGTAACAACAACGGGAAGGTATTTGGAACATTAGTTGGTTGTAGAGAGTGTTGAGGCAATGTTGTTGTTAGAACATTAAGAAGAGTGTTGAGGCATTGCTTCCGTCAGAACACTAAGATGAGTGTCGAGGCAGTGATTCTGTCATTAGACACGAAGATGAATGTTAGCCGTGAACACTAAGATGAGTGTGGAGGAAGTGATTCTTCCGTCATACACGAAGATGAGTGTTAGCCATGTACACTAAGATGAGTGTTGAGGTAATGCTGCCGTCAGAAAACTAAGATGAGTGTGGAGGCAGTGATTCTGCCGTCAGACACGAATATGGGTGTTAACTGCGAACACTAAAATGAGTGTTGAGGCATTGTTGTCGTCAGAACACTAAGATGAATGTGGAGGCAGTGATTCTGCCGTCAGACACAAAGATGAGTGTTAGCCGTGAACATTAAGATAAGTGTTGAGGCATTGTTGCCACCATAACACTAAGATGAGTGTGGATGCAGTAATTCTGCTGTCAGACACAAAGATGAGTGTTGGTCGTGAAAACTAAGATGATTAGAACTTGAGCATTTATATTCAAGGAATTCAACCATGAAAGCTCTGCGACTTGAGTCAAGTTCATTCGTGAGATGAAGTGCTTAACTTTTATGCAGTGCATACAGAACATATTCAAGAGATTCAGCCATGGAAGTTTGCGACTTGAGATAATGTTCGATGCGTCCCTGCAATTAGATGGTATACATCTAATTTAGCGTTTTTTATTCAGAAATGGTATAGCATCCATTTCGAATGTTCACAATTTTATATAATCAATGTATTCTGGTTATTATAAATAGTTTGCATGGATGCACAAGAAATAACGAGGGTTTAACCGGGTAAAGCCCTGGAAATTTTAACGGGTGCATTCATATGAAAAAGATATGTGGAACGAGTATAAAATAATTCATCCATGAAACTATTTCAACTTATAACTGGTTCAGTGTTATGTATAGTCGGATATCATCTGGACAGGAATAGCAACCGTCACCAGTGACATTCTGAAGATATTATTGCTCTATACAGGTGGTCAATCCATCTAGGAGCTTGAGATTTGTTTATACAAAGTTGTATAGGTAAGTCAACACTATTCAGTTAAAATGGATGTTGACATAAAGCAATTTTGGGAATTCTATTGCGGAATTCTGAAGTTTAATGTCTCTGAGATCGGGGTCAGAGACGCAATGTTTTACTATTTTAGATGAAAATAACAAGTCTTTAGTTGTTAAATATTATCTGAGATACTACAGTAGGATTGAACTCTGAATATTGTCACGTTGATGGATCTGCAAGTCAGGGATGATTGACAAGGATGTGTAGAGACACAATTTCATCATTAGGAATGCAGCATCAATAGTCCAGGTTTGTAAGTACGAGTACTCAAGCTCACTTGGTCGGCCAAGCAAGAGAGTAGTCCACGGTTGGGAGGATATGCAAAGGGTCTTGACTTAGACAGACAAGCGAGAGATTATGTATGCGCGGACAAGTGAGAAACCGTCTCTTGTCAGACTTGGTAATTCCAAAGAATAACTGTTTATATTCTTTTCTTTGCTAGTATTGTCTGCTCTTGTGAGGATGAATTTGACTTCGTTGTTTTTCTCCAATTGGCATTCTAGTGTTGTTGAAGCAAATATAAGCAGTGGTGTACTCCCATTCTTGTCAGGATGATTCTAGTGGGAGGTCTTGTTGCTACTAACGTTGTTGATCAAATACTCTGGTTGGAGGAGGTGATTGCGTGAAATCTCTAAAATTGAAGAAGCCTTCAGTCCCCAGGTGTAGCTACTTTGGCCTGCTACTCGAAGAGGGATGATTTGATAGTATTTCCATGATTTCATGCCTCTAGGGTCTGATCAGGCAAGGGAAGCCAAGGAGGTTGATATCTCATGTTGTTTTCTTTGTCGTGTCAAGGATAGAGCAAGAACTTAAATTGAACGTGGAGCCCTTGTTGATGCTTGGGATGTTGAGTCACAACCGGGACGTCTTCGTGAGCACTGAATGAAATTGCGTCTTATTCTGACCCCTTGGCTCATAAGCTTGTTTTACCTTTTGGATGTGATGATGGCATGCTTGGAATGTTCATATGGGCGAAGTTCTCTGGAGACATCGAGGATAAAGAGGATGAGCTGGGATGTGTTCTGTTGCCGACGTAGTGCTACGGGTGTCTTCAACGACTATGTTCCCGGAGACGTCTCTTAAGCTATCCTTTGAATCCTTGATTGTTGTAGGAGATGGGATGCAGTGACTAGCCCCAAAAAGCACTTCTTTAGTTGCTGAAGTTGAATTTTCTGGAGTAGGATTGGGATGCGCCTCAGCTTCGTCAGGGGTTACAGGCGCCAATCATATCTGACGACGCAGTTGGGAGAAGATACCTTTACGTCATGTCTTTTGAGAGTAAAGGTCCTTGTCAAGGTTGTGATTCTTTGGTTGACCGTCTCTTATAGGCTGGAGAGGTTTTTTACAGCGAGGGATCTTGTGAAAATCTTCAGTCCCCAAGTGTGGTTCTTGTGATCCTTCAGATGTAGTTGTTGAAGATGATGCTCCAAGTGGTGTCGTTGCGTAGGATGCCAATGTGATGAAAATTGGGCCAATTGAGACGGCTAAGCTTGTTGTTCGACGACTTTGTCGTCATATGAGAGTCATTTAGGAAAACTTGAAGGAAGTAGGTGCATTTTCGGCTTAGCAATGATTACCAAGGCTAGCGACGATGTTGAAAGACTATCCGGGGAATTAAGGCTTGCAACTGATGCCCTTGCACATGTAGCGAGAGTATATGCTGATGGCGTTGAATCGGTCTTCAAAGATCCTTTCCAAGTAGTAGGTTTTGAAGGTTTTTATATATTTTTGAGATACCCGAATTTTTTGTGGTTTTAGTTTGGGATTTTGAGTAGGTAGATTTTGAATGGTTTGCAAGGATTTTGGAGAGAAAGAAATAATACTTTGTTCAATCAAATAAATTAAAATCCTAAGTATGAATGCAAAATATTTTGGAAGAATTACAAATGTTGCATTAAGAAATAGAGAAATATTGCTAGGGGTAGTAAAATGTTTAAGCCTTGACAGCTTTAAGCCACTTGCCATGTACGACTACCCCTGTTGGCTTATCAGTATTGACGAGTTTGTAGTGTCCACCTAATATAGTTTTAATGATCATATGTGGCTTTTCTCTAGGAGAGGCAGTAGTGTCTCCGATTTGGAAAGGGTTGGGTTTCGGTATCTCAGGTTGATGACACATTTTAAGGGTGATTGGATTATTGGTTTTGATATTCTCAATAGAGACAAACCCTAACCATTTGACAAAATTTTGAAAAGGAGCATTTTTCCATTACATCGTCAATGCATAGTGAGGTAGATACTCAGGTCAAGTACCCAGGCCTTGATGAGACGTGTGACAACTGGTTATAAAGAGAGTTGTTGAACAAAACTTACTTGTTTGAGAAATCCATGGGCGTACGGCATCATCTCTCCTCTATGTAATTGTTTAGCGTCCAGATCCGTTGTTTGGTGACGTTTTGGAAGTGAGCAATCTTTAGGGTATGTTGGCTTATTGGCGCCTACAGGTGGGTCCCTTGGTAATGATTTCTCTAGAGATGCGTCGAGCATTTCCTTGTTTATATGGATTCATGGACATCCCAGAACCATGTCGTAGTCTGGATCTACATGGTTGTTGTTGATGAAGTGGTAGCAGACACTCCTTGCCATAAAATGGTAGTGGAAGTGGTCTATCTAGACCTTTATGAATGACGAAGTTTAATCATTGTATCCCTTTTTTTGAATGGGGATCTCGTCATCGTATCGAATGTTGATTCTGGAACGCACAACTGACTCTACTAAAAGACTTCGTGTCTAGTGAGCCTTCTGATGTATGAGGTGAGCCTTCTAAAAAGAAATTAGCAGCTCGGCTGAACTTGAAAATTACTTTTGGAGCGAGGCGTGACTCAATCATCAACTTGACATAGGTATTTCAAATCATTTTTAGTTTAATCAACATCCGTTGTTTAGTAATTAAATGCTTAATTTGTTTCTTGTAGTCATAGCACCCAGAACGCTCTGTGTTTGATATTATGGCGAACGTCGTTCCTCAGTCTGAGGAGAAGAGGCCACGGGTAATCATGCCTGGAAGTGGAGACCATCGCTGGAAGAAGGTAAGCGTCTTGCATTTTCTTTTACTCTCCTTTTCTGCATGAAGTATAACTATACCTTGTTTTGACAAGCACCTTTGCATAGTACGGGAGCATAACTCATCAAGGTACCTCGAGTATTCAGCCCTTAAAGTTTGGTGTCCCGGCTGTTCTTGGTCTTCAGCTCCTTATGTAATAAGTATAACTTTTTGGAGATTCCTGAGTTATAGAATTTTACGTGTTGTTGAACTTGATGAGTTCTGACTCTTATAAATAATCGTAATTCTCATATGACTAAGAACAATGATAACCTAGTGTCAGAAAGCACCGTTATGGTTGGAAGTACTGAGAAAGAAGGCCAAGGTGACAATGAGCCTGAAGAATCGTTGCAGAATGAAGAAATTGAAGAATCCAGAACTGAAAATGAAGAACTTGGTGGTGAGCCGCATTATGAAGTGCCTTTTGCTTATGACGGCTTGTTACAACTCCAAGTAAATTTTACTTTATTATTTTATAATCATAATGACATGATTATAACTCTTAGACCACCAAATGTGTAGAACCATACGTGATTTCATGAAGGATTTTGGCGATTTTTTTCATTAGAAAAATTCAGATTCAGGTCTTGTTGCCGTAACGGTTATAGAATCTACGTCCGTAGTTGGAATGAGGTGGTTGGAAGAATTCCAGGACTTCCAGGCAGAATTCTGTAGGTTTTCAGATGTTGTGTAGTCGAGCGTTTCGGCCGCCCTCATTCGTTCGTTCATCTAATCGCCGTGTCCTTTTAAAATGTTGTAGTAGACATCCATATGAATCATTTGGTATATAAATAATCCCCAAATTCCTTATCAATTAGCGCTAGTTTCAGTTCTTCCGAAGGGTAGTGTAAAAAAGTTTCTGACGACATTTTACAAAACGACCCATATCCTTTCTAAACCATATGCCATGACCCAAAACACTTTTTAATGAATGTTTAGGTTTCTAATGGACATATTTTTATGAATTTTATAGATTTTGATTTAATTTTTCATGTTTGAGACATTTTAACTCATTATCTCTATAATGTCTCCGTTTTTTTAGGGGGGTGGGGGGGTGGGAATGAACCAAAACAGAAAGATGAACTTGTAGATGAATGATTGGAGATTACATGAGCCGTGACGCTGGCGATGTGTCTGTTCCAACTCAAATTCATGAGCAAGCTCCCCCTGACGTGATTGTTGAAGAAGGCACTCTGAGTGGTGTTATTGTGCAGAACACTGCTATGATGGAGGTTGTTCCGAGGATAACTTCTCCGTTAAAGTCTTAAGAAAGGTAAAAACTTCCTTCTTGGTAGTAGCCATGCGTACTTGAGTTTCGGCCAAGGTTTCTTAGCGCTTCATCAAATCAGCTATGGTTGGTGACACCTGCTCATTGTTTTTGACACTTTCAGGGGTACAGAGAGAAGTCTTGGTATTTTCAATGGTGGTGTTTTGAAAAATGATCGTTGGAGTTCCGCCACTGGTATTGCTGGGGTTAGGAGTAGTTGTTGAACCTGAATTGGGATTTGTTGTTGATCCCGACCTAAGATCCACTATTGTTAGATGATTGAAGAATTGATTTTCAGATGGTTGAAGAATTGGATTTGTGACCGAGAGATTGACCTCCCAGTGTGGTCGCCAATTGTTAGTACTTAAAAATTAGGAGTAAAGGCCGACACTAGTGTGAAGGATGACGCTAGAATAAAGGTTACCAGCGTTGTTGCTAAAGCTTGGCGCTGGTGCTAGCGCTGTAATCAGAATATTTTCAAGAGATTCAGTCGTGGAAGTTTGCAACTTGAGATGATTTTTGATGCGACTTTGCAATTAGATGGTATGATGCGTTTAGTAACACATTTATTCGAGAATAGTGTAAAATCCCATAATGACCATTGTGCCCTTTTAGCCCGACTTTTTAGTAAAATGACTATTTTACCCCTGGTCTAAAACTTGATGAATATGACTTTTCACCTCTAATTATAAAATAACCATTTTACCCCTTGATGTGCAAAATTACTATTTTACCCCTGATCTGAAAAATTATCCAAATTAACTGTTTTACCCTTTATCAAAAACCCACCATGTACACCATTTACCTAGAATGGTTTGTGTCATTCTGAATTGTTCACAAGTTTCTAAATTTTGGAGTTTTTGGTACAACTAAAACTTTAATTTTCCCTTACCCCAAACTTAAACTAAATATAGTCCTTGATGTTCTAAAGATAAAAAAATGAAAGCATAAACAAAAAGAAAATAATAAACAAAGTAAAAAAGATAAGGAAAGATATTACCAGCACCGTGTACCAAAAGCATATGAGTTGTCTCCCATAGAGCGCTAAGTTTATAGTCTTCAGCCAGACCAAGAAAGAATTAGTCACAACTTACGAATCATATGAAAATTATCAAAATAATTGTGAATCCTTAAAGTCAACTGAATTTGACTCACAAAAATGACCACAATGGAATATAGTACAGTGGTGGTCATTCTCATAAAAATGTGTCGATTCAGATTTCCTTAAATAATTAGGTTTAACAAAATTTAATATCTGACACATTAGAAATTCATATGTTCCCACATGTGGTAAGTAAAATTTTGGTGGGACAACAAAGTCAAATATGGTATCTTGGCCTGGGTAAACCACATTAACCATAAGATGGGTTTGTAACGACTGAATTTCTTTTTGGACATGATCAGGCTCGGGGAAAGTGTATGAAGATAATCTCTTAAAATGGAAGAGGCATATATGTCAAGTCCTAAGTGAGGGTCTTTAAGAAGGGATACTTGAAAATTACAATAATCATCACTACCCCCAAACTTAGGGTGGACATTACTCTCAGATGGACCAAAAACTATTGGTTGGGTTCTAATGTCCTTAAGGTCAGAACTACGCTCAGCTTCTTCTGAGGACTGGTTACCCAAATGATCCAAAAAAACATCATCATCAAAACCATACAATGGGTTATCCACGGTGCTCCTAAAAGCCTATTCTTCTAATTCAGTGATCCCAAGAGGTTCATCACATTCATATAATGGATTGTTAAACACAGTGTTTTGTAAAGGATCATGAATAGTCCTACAGTTTATGACAACGTCCTCACTTATATTTAAAATCTCTACGAGTCTGTCATCTTCATCAGAAACTATTACCTTTGAATCATTAGACTCTAAATTACTAGTCTCACGACAAACTCGTTCTTCTAAACCATCATCGTCTTCATAATAATAAGGAAATATAACAATGGTATCTCTAGTTAAATCCTTTTCCTATTGAATAGGTAAATAATTATCAACATTATTAGGATTGGAACAAGAAACATTATCATGAAGCTCAATTGGTGTAAAAATTTCCTGATTATTATGACTACGAATTTCAAATTCTTCATAACTATTATCCTCATCCTCATAATAACATGGAGATGATTGAACCTTATTTGAACAAGTAGTGTCTTCAATTCTAACCTCGCCCTCTATATTAAGTAAATATTTATCATTACTATCAAGGGTAAAATTGGAAGAACTATTTTGGCAATTATATTCATGTTGAGCAATATTAACAACTAACTGTTTTTCTTCTTCAATTTCATTTAAACGTGTAATAAATTCACTGAGAGTGGTACTTAAAGCTGCAAGTTCTTTATTCTGATCTAAAGACTCTTCATAAAATTCCTTCATTAAAATGTCGATCCTACGTGTCGACTCTATTAACTGCTCCATCAAATCCTCAAAAGATGGAAAACACACATTATGATCATTATAGTATTATTTATTTACCCGTTCGTACGACTGGTGAGCATGCGAATAGTAATTGGGATCACTATGGTATGACAACCTTCAAAAGGTTGGTAGTGGTCCCAATTACTATCTACACTAAAGTTATAGTACGGATAATGCCCATTCTGAAATTCATGTCGATAATCATTGTATTGGTCCTCATAATACCAATTCGACATTTTTTTAGTGCAGTGCAAATCCAGGTTTGCCTAAATAGGTAAGCTCATGTTACATTAGCAAAATATACCTACAGTCAAAGACTGGTCAGAGGTACGACGAGGCTAAGGCTTGTGGAATTTCAGCTGGTGACTCCCATAAGGCCCACCGCACGGTTTTTTTTTTGTCAAAATACTTTTAAATTTTCTTTCCTAAATGAATTCAAATCAATTTGGATTTTGCTTTAATGTGGGGGTGTATGACCCGGCGTGGGATAATTTTCTTACCAAAAATTTTCTTCTGTAACATTTTGTCTTAATATCGATATTATTTTATGCCCGTTTTCTTACCATGATTTTCTCCACACTGCACGGAAGTGGGGGTAATTTCCTAGAGTCGGGTCTCGGGTTCCTGAATCCTCGGTCCAGATTTGGTTGATAAGGGTGGTATGATGGCATCCTTCTTCCATATGTGTTGGATATTGACCGACTATTGAAAACAGGGTCCGACGTTGTGTTAACCGAGTGTTTCCAGGTGTGCTCGATATTTCCCAAATTAAAGATGTTCACGCATTCTGCTATTTGAGCCACGGATTCTTCTAATTCAATAAAAGTCTGGAATCTAAAGTTAGCTAGATTCCACCCAAGTGCGGTTGTGATTCCCTTGATGTAGATTTCTACCCCCGACATCTACTTCAACATCTTCATGGCAATCCATAGAGAGGTTCCAGAATCAAGTAATGTACTTCCCAACCTCATCGCCTGCTCGTTGGGTGCACTTTTCTAAGTCGATTGTAGTAACCTTCTTCTTAGCCGATTAGAACTTCTTGAGGAATAAAAGATTCATTACAGACCGAGATTCTATGTTTCCATACTTCGGGTTATCATAATACATGAAGGATGTCTCCGATAATGACTTGGGGAATTCCCTTAAGAATAATCTTCCATTCGAGGAGTGAGCATTCATTGAAGATATAAACGTTTGAAATGCTCCTGCGCATTTCTTTGACCGTTATATGTATTGAATTTAGGAGAACAGTAGTCCTCCAAATATTGGTGATCAGTTATTTCAATTGAATACGGAGGATCCACCGAGTTGTAGTTGCCTAGTTTCACCATGCGCGGTAGTTAGCCTCCAAGTATTTAGCGATTGCATCCAATGAGACACCAGACAGAGAGTTTCCCATAATTGTAGCCCTGTCACCACTAGATTTACTTGACGGTGTGACCTTATGCACGACCATATCCTACTATTATGTTTGCTTCATCATCTCGTGCAACTCCTACTGGCGCTGAATGTGACTGATAGGGTTTTTAACCTATAGCTGCAATCGCACGACAACTACAAAGTAGAAGCGGCAAGTACGTGTTTTTCCACGGAGACTGATTATAATATTTCTAATTAATAATCTAATAATGTGCTAAAATAATAAATTGTTGAATGATTTTATGAATTAAAATTTAAAGAAAATAACTAAGAAATTGATTGGTTAAAAAATAAGAGAAAATTATAGGGTTTCGGATTCCACTACTTTTGATGTTTGTGAAACTAATTAATCACTACTTTAACTATTACTCTCAAATTACTCAAAACCTTATTGAACCAATCTCATGTTTTGGAAGATTTATCGTTTTAAAACTTAATACTACAACTTTCGTTGATATGCCAAAAATCTAATTTTCCTTCGCTTATAAAATATCAACAGCCTACTATTCAAAACAATCATTATGAAGCTTTTAAAGAAGAGAAAATTATTAATCATTTAATAAATCGATATTGGAGTACAAATGTCAAAGAAATCAAAAACTAATAATTACACATCAAAAATAGTTTCCTCCTACACCCTAAAGAAGGATATTAGCTACTCGTGGAAAAAATAACAAAATAAATTGAATAAAAATTTGTTTTATTAATATGGAAAAACTTAAAATTCTCTTTTAATTTGAAGAGGTGGTGCCTTTATCAAGAGCATGATGCCTTTAACAAAAATCCTTGGGGTGTCTTTATCACTTTTTATGGGTGCTTTCAACACTTTTTAAGCCATCTTTTCCACCATTGACAATTATCATAAATACCTACAAAAGAATTAGTACAAAAATTGAGTAATAACAATATAAATGTGAGACCAAGTCAGACACAAAAACGTGTCTATCAGTGACAGTCCATTTTTTTTCTGCATGTCTTTCAAACTCTATTTGGATGAGTTAACTCCCTTGTCCAATGATTTTTTTCCTTTGATAGGGGTCACTTAAGGCTTTGATATAAGAGTCCATTGTACCATGAGCGGCGTGACTATAGCGAGTTATGGTAACTCCTGCACGTCATCATCATGCACGTCCTCGATCAACACAGTATTTGGATCGAGCGGTGCACCAACGTCTGCGTTCCGCTGGTGTTTCCTGGATTCATCTTGATAGACGAGAAACCAATTTCCCATTGTTGGTCACTAAATGTTTTGGGTGAAAAAAGAGCAAAAGGATATTGGTCCAAGTCACAACATTGTAGATGCTGGATTTTTAGAAAAGGATAAAATAGTAAAATCATTTCTACCCAGTAGTAGAATCAAAGAAATAATATCATATATGCTACTGACTTAGCACTAAAAGCATAAAATTCATATGTTACATTTCGCAAGAGAATTGAAATATTGTATAAGCATATTTTACATTCTGCAAGAGAATTGAAATAACGAATAAGCATATTTTACATTCCGCAAGAGAATTGAAATATCGAATGCTTACTACGGGCATCTCCTAGATGTATTGCACACTAGTATATAGCAACATTATCCTCATAATACCATCAGTGTGGATAGTAGTTCATCCCCAAATGATTTCTGACTATTCAGAATAAACATCCAGAACATTTTTCGTTCTTAAATGGATGTCAATGCTCCTAGATAGATTGTCTACTAGTATAGAACAACTTAATTCCTCTTTATATTCCATGTTTGAATATTTAAAGTGACTTTACATCAATATTCAAACTCTAATTGAATAATATTGATTGATCATAACGCATAACAAGTTGTACACGGGTGCACTAGGTCGAAACATCACATCTCTATGTAATCACTAAGTCATTGTCACGCCAAATGCAAAGTTAAAGCTCCAATCATTATTGGTCGAGCTTGAGTAACATACAATCTTCCTTTTCTCAAAAGAGAAATAGTTAAGACCCTATTCCAAGTACTATTTCTTTTCCTTTTATATACCTCTCTCTTACCTCACGGTGACACATGTCATATTTACCTTTTGTTACCAAACTACCATTTCCTCTTTCATAAGTTAACCTTGACTTTTCAGTCAAATCCCCCTTACCTTTCCTGACTTTCATTTTATCCATTTTGTCCCTGGATATCCTTTTACAGGCAAGGCACTCAGTTCTGAAGTCTTCAGTTCTTGGGTGGACTTGGGCCCAAATAAGACGGTAGTGAATCTTAATTAAGGATCTCAACCTTTACTAACACAGACACTGGACCCCAAGATATTTTTCATTTATAGTTAATATAATCACTATTATAATAAAAGATTATAAGGAACCACATAAAGTAATTTTTTTTCAAAATCATCTGGACACATAATATAGTTTTTGGTAGGTACCATGGCATTCAAGTAAAACTCACCATTTCCCAAAAATATTACTCCCTCCGTTTCTGAAAAAGAGTTACTATCACTTTTTCAATTTGGCCTATTTTTAGGCTAAAATGAAAAAGTGATAGTAACACTTTTCCAAAAACGATTTTCCTCTTTGAGTCTAAACGGTATTAGACTAATTTACTTTTCACGATTTTTCTAGAACTTCTCTATTATTATTTGTTACGATTCTATTATTATTATTATTATTGTAATTATTTAATTTTAGTTTCCACTGAATTTTTCTTAGCTCCACTGAGAACATGATACAAATGGGATTAAATTCCAAGACTGGCACAAGGAATCACTAAATTCCACCAAATTACCTAAATCTACAAGGAGAGTGTACGTGCGTTGTATATATGCAAACGCTAGTTTTTCACCATCAAAGTTTGTTAAAGTATTTGGAGAAAAAGATATACAAATAGTAATGAGAAATAAATATGTTAAAACGTAAAAATTCGTTTCCTTTATTTATGTTCGTTATATGGATAATTTCAAGAGCTTTCCAAATATATAAAGTTTTCCAAAATTCGATATATAGTTTGAAAGATATGATATTTTTAAGATTTTGTCTTGATTATTATAAAAATTGAAAATATCTGAGGAACCCAAGTTTGGTTCTTCTCTCTTCCATAAACCCATCTTTTAGATGATTTATGCATATAGTCCAATCTATAAGATGGATGGTTGAAAATGGTTGTTTTAGATTGAGGAGATATCTTCACACTTAATGGATGACTAAATTGATCTTTATCAATTACGTTTTCTTAAAATAAAAAAATAAAAAAATTATTGCATGGTCAATTAGTTATGGGCGTTATTTTTGACCGACAGTTTCTCTTTTTTTTGTTTTCTTCTTTTATTTTCTCTAACTTTTGAAGGGTTTAAGCTACGATTGAAATTGAAGAAATCAGACTAGAAGAAGGATTCAAGTACTATCTATTTTGTGTAAATTAGGTTTGTTCTCAAAGCAGCTTGTCACGGGCTAAGATTTTAGACTAGACCGTGCGGCACTTGAACTCTTCAAGTAAGCCTAAAAGATCACAAAGAGAGAAGAGACTTAGAGATTTTTAGTGGGAGAGAGTATTTGATTATAAGAGAGAGAACGTTACAATTGCTTAAGAGCTTGTTGGTGGATGATTTGAGCAAATGAGCTCTCCACCTTATATAGTATGCTATGGAGGATTCTAGAACATGTTCTAGAATCATCATCTTCTAGAGTATTCTATACTTTACAAGAATATACAAGGGAGTATTCCTTATCCAAGAATATTCTAGAATATGTGGACTTCTCTAATCTTCTAGGCTCTTCTAATGGACCTAGACTCTTGTCATGGGCCACCCCAATATGTGGGAAAATGGGTGAACCGTGACAAGCTGCTTCATTCTCTTTTCACTCTTTCTTTCTAGTTTAGGTTGGAACAGCTAGTGGAAAATAAGGGGTTCGCTGTTGGTTTTGATGTGAGTGTTCAACAGAACAAAAATCATACATAGCTATTTTGGGTGTTACCCACCCACCGAAGGAGTTTATAAACACATAAACATCTTTTGTATCATCCTCTATTGTGAGATATATCATGAGTTAGCCGGTGATGAAACAATCGAGAATAAACCGAAGTAGTCAAGGGGCTTTTCTGATCTATTGCTGCAGGTTTGATTTCAAGACAGAAGGTCTTGAAGAGAAATTAGAAGTGAAAAAAGGCCATGGAGTTTGTGCTTGAATTGCTATCGTTTTGGACAAAGATTAGGTTCTGTCAAAACAAGAAAATAGGTAAGAAGAAAGTTTATCTAGGGTTCGTTGTTGACGTCTTGTATGGATGTGTAACTAGATTTGCTAATACCTGGAAGAAAAAAGATGTATAAGTTATCTGGACGAACCGAATTGCGCTTGATTACTATATGTGAAAATTGGAATTTTCATCATCGTGCCGGTGAAAACTGAAAATTTCAATCTCGGCTATCACTAAATATGGGTGAAAATTAAAATTTTGATTAACCCTAATGGTAAAGCATCAGTAATCATGGTTCTATAACACCATGAAATCATTGGGATTCATTCTCTGTAATCAAGTCTAAAGCCATTAACCATAAGAAATCTTGGCTAGTTTAGAGAATTTTTCGATTAACCCTAATGGTAAAGCATCGGTAATCATGGTCGTGTAACACCATGAAACCATGGGGATTCATGGTAAACCGCATAATGATTCTGGCTTTCTTTTTTTTCTTTTCTTTTTCTTTTTTACATTTAGGGTTTTTGCCTGATATTGTTGTAGCGGTAATTGTGACTATCATTAGAACACTGCGGCTGAAGGTGATAACTGCCATTACTTGTGAAAATTAATATTTTCACAATTGCCGCTTATTTCGAGTGAGCTAAAGTTTCCCATATAAATTTTTTACCAGGTAATGGAGGAGTTTTGAAGCTGTTGTTTACTTTGAAGTCGGTTGTAGCAGACTTCAAAAACCTGTTATTGTTAGTATGTAAATATGTTATATTTCTGGGAGTTAAAAGATTGAGTGAATCGTTTTCAGCACTAAATATTTCTGAATGTCTCTAATTTTGTAACCAGACAGTTCGTCTTAAAATAACACTAGAGCTAGGATCATTGATCTTTGCCATTTAGTTTTAATCTCTGATATATTGATTTACGTTTGTACGAACTGTATCTAAAGTTAAAAAAAATGTCGGAATCACCAACTTTAAATGTAAAAATAATTTGTCACAATATTCTCAGGTTAAAGATTATTCTATCACATGTTTGTTTCTAACTCAATCAATTCAAGGACCTATAACCATTCAACTGCCAAGGGTCCTGCCATTCATTCACCGATTTTAGGAAACATTGTACTAATAGCAGTGATGAACACAATAATACTGACAGATATAAACACCTTAAAATAATAAGACCATTAAAGTATCTCAATTATTAGTAATTATTAAGGCCACAATGGAATATTAACCTCAATTTACACTAACATTTGCTACGATCCCTATCCGACACCAGTTACACTGCCATCTTAGTTCTTTTCTTTCAAATCTTCTATAACGCATCTTTTCAAATCTTCTTTGGAAAATTACACGCACACATCATCATTTCCACATTTTCCTTGCAAACATCTCGTGCTATCATTGGCCAAGGAATTGTAGTGTTTCCAATGGTGATCAGTGCAATATTGGCCCTGTAAATATTGGTACGAATAATTCTGCCACACCGTCTGGGATATTTAGGATGAAGTCATGGACATGTTTTTGAACACCAGTTGCATTTCTTGATTGCACATAAGTATTATTAAAGCGATTAAAACAGATTCCAAGTTAACTATTCACACATGCATTATTACACTACATAGTTTGTTACATTAACATAATGGAAGCAACAAAAAACAATCAAAAAAGCACAAAAGAAAGACGACATATAGAGAACTAAAGACATAGAGAGGCACAGTACTAAATGCTCATATGAGCGCATAACAGTAAATCGAGACTAAATTGAGGTTTAGCTATTGGAAATGAAGATTATCACACACAAGTCCACATGCAAATTGGTGTTCTAACCATTTGCTTTTTATAGTTTTCCATCATCTCAATACAATAATTAGAGATACTTACAAATGCTTAAGCAGATTCCGAATATCTTGGCTATCCTTGATTTGAGATTCTGCTTGATTTTTCTTGTAATCTTAGCTTGTACGTACATGTAATATTGTAATAATTTGCCATCTAGAAAGCCATTATTGACAGGATATTAAACATGTGATCCCGAGACTAACAGTGTCTCAACCCCACCGTTGTCCAATAATCTACATGCAAAATCTCTGAAAAATAAGAGTTGAAAAATGTATGAACCCTTGTCATAAGCTAACAAAAACATACAAAATGTTGTTTTCATAAACTTACGAAGGGGTTGTCCTTCCGAAGTATAATCTCAATGCATCCTTTTCACCCAACTGTTAGCTCTAGCTTCCTGTTTTCGAGATCACTAAAAAGATCATGCAAGCTCGGAAAATTTGCTGTAAATGGCCTTGTAGTATCTACATTAGAGACAACTAACCCTATTAATGCTTTCATGTGGTAAATGTCATTTTTCACGATTATAAAAAATGATAACTACATCTTTCACAATAATGATATGTGAAATCACCAATTAGCACATTGTTTAACATTGCTAACTACATCTATCATAACAAGAATGTCGGAAAAATACTTAATGTTTTGCCTTCTTAGAATGTTGTTCAGAGGTTACTAGGTTTTGAGTTTTTCTTTTCTTGGGCACCACTACCTCGAAATCATCTTCGTAACTGGATTCACTTAAAATAATTTCCTTATCACGTATTATTACCATCGTGTATGTGTTCAAGTTACTGAAAAAAAAAATCATAGTCATTATATCAAACATCTACAGAGCAACAAACAAAAAATTAAGATTAACTAACCAATCAACTTTTGATTGTTATAAACTAACCTAATCATACAAAACTCATACTTAAGAAAACAAACCAGATCACACACAAATAATCAACATTAATGGGTGATAATTTGTTTTATCAATCGTGATAATTAATTTTGATATAATAATCATGATGACAGCAAAATCAGTACTCAATGGGGCTAACTGCATGTAGTACAATTATATCTGTAAATAAAAAAAGAAAAACAGAAAGTTACCGACCTTAAAACGATGTGATAATTGGATTATTTTTCCCCTGATTATGAATCACCATATGTGATAATCCAAAAAAATAATCTTCGTTTAGCTACGGGCAACAGACCGTACTGGAGAGATTAGCTACAAGAACATCAACAGAAATAACACTATCTAATTATGGAACTGGTTGCATGTTCATTACCGAGTTTAAAAAATGTTATTGTTTGATCATGAAGCACAATATGATGATCAGAAAAAATCTTATGAGAGTCAAACTAGAAGATACGTTACCGAAAAAAATAACAAGGTGAAAACAGGGTTTTTTATAATGGAAAAACCCTAAAATATGTTGGTGAGCTAGTGCATTAGACGGTGTTAATGGCTTCTTCATTTTCCTTATCTAAGAAGAACAAAAATAAGAGAAGATGATGGGCGTGATAAATAATTAAGGCATGATTTTTAGGATTTTCCAATATTTCTGGTATGTGTTTATTTGATTTTAGTACCTGGGTTTTGTTCAGATTTTGTATTCTTATCGATATTTGTCCAACCTTACACTTTAGTACTTGGAATCACTATTCATCCGTTAAGACCCCTGAAATGATGACGTGTTATTTTTTTTCCATCAATTAAATTTGAATTATCAAAAAGAATAAACTTTACTAACAATGACAAACCAAGTCCTAACAGATTAGATGTACGGTTTAGATTAGATCTTGTTCCATCTCAAAGATGAACGGTTAAGATCTAACTAACTCTTATAACCTAACCCAAAGAGAAACCATACCTTAATCAGTTCTCTCTTTCTTCTTTTTCTTTATTTCTCTCATCTTATCTGCCTCCTCCTCCCTGTTCTTAGTCTGTCGAATCCATTGAGAGATGACTCGAGAAATTTGGGAACGAGTGTATAGGGGAAAGGTTATGGAGGCATAGTGGAAGATGTTGTTGGTGTTGATTCTGTCGAATCCATTGAGAGAAATCAGAAATTAGGGTTAGGTTTTGTTGTGTTCTTCCCCAAATTCAACTTCACACAATGGATTATACCATTACCAGCCACTTCTCTTTTGTCGTTATTTCCTCTCGAACATCTCTATCAGTCTACTTCTTCCTCTGCCAACTCCTGTTCTTACTCTGAAGAAGACGGAGATACAAATTATTCTGGTTTTGAAGTTTACTGGGCTAGATTTCAGTTAGGGTTTTGAAGTATGGATCATCTGGGTCTCAATTATGGTTTGAATTGAATTGAAACCCTATGTTCCATTCTGCATAAACCCTAATTAAAAGATATCGTTTAATCGGTTTTGGAATTGAGAAGACAGCAAAGACAATTAAACCTAGGGTTAATTGGTGGAGGTAGTGTTTCTTATTCTTTTTGTATTTATCACACATGAGAGCTTATCTGTTCTATTTTCTGGATGTTTGAGGTTTTGCTTCTGCCTTTCACTTTGAATTTCTCATTAAACAATATTGACCGTTTTTTGGAAACCTATGCATATTTTTTATCTGTTTTGTTAGCCATCCAATCTTTATACTTACAGAAACCTTTTGTATATCGTATTTGTTCTGTATTTTGCTATGTTCATTATTTTGTGAAAGAAATCCATGTGGTCTAAGCTATATTTAGACATCAAAGGCTATACTACAGTGAGAAGGTTAATCCACTCCTTCATTTGTGATTCATAAAGCTACCGAATTGTTGCTGTGATAAAATTATAAAATCACTAATGCTAGTGTAATTTTTTTTTCTTTTCTGTAAGTTCATTACGGATTTTTATGTCCATTTGTAATCATATTTTGTTTTAATTGACGAACCTTTGTTTCATGTTTCATGGTGTTCAATCTGGATTTATTTATTTGTTTGTTTTCAGCTTAATTAAGATGTGGGCAGTTATGCTGGAGTGTCATCGGAACCAGTGTCAGGATATAGTAGAGGCAAAAAATTTAGATGACATTGCATTTAACAAAAACCTAAATGACAATCATCTTGAAGCTTCTGTGCAGCTTGAATTGGAGCTTCTTAACTAGATTTTACGCTTCTCTAGTTGGGTCACTGCTCAAAAAGCTTTCGTGAAAGCCTTGAACAGTTGGCTTCTAAAATGTCTTCTCTATGAACCCGAAGAGACAGAAGATGGATTAGCTCCCTTTAGTCTATGTAGGATTGGTGCACCCCCAGATTTTGTGATTTGTAACCAGTGGTTTCATGCTATGGAGAGAATTTCTGAGAAGGAGGTGCTTGATACCATAGGGTTTTTGCTGCTAGTGTACATCACCTCTGTGAACAACACAATCTGGAGCTGCGTCAGAGGATGACAGCAAACCGGGATTTGGAGAGAAGAGTGAAGGCTATTGAGAGGAAGGAGCAGAAGATGCACAGGGCATTACAGGTAGTTGACAAGCAGATGGTATTGTTGTCTGGACTAGGGCTGCACAAACCCGACCCAACCCGCCAACCCGACCCGCACCCGCCCAATTTTGCCCGACCTGCACCCGGCCCACCGATGAACGGGTCGGGTGCGGGTGAACTTTCCTTTGACCCGTCTTCTGGCGGGTCGGGTACGGGTGATAGCTCCTCTCACCCGACCCACCCGCCCAACCCGCCAGAGAATCACATAGAAGAGCTTTTGCTCTCTCTAAACCCATTATCCCATGTCTTCAGCAGCTACTGCACCCCTTTACAACCACCACTTCACTCACAGATCCAAGCAACAACATCACAACATCACTTCCTTCTTTGCTAAGATTCAACCTCAACTCAAATCCACCTTCTAATTCATCTCAAAACCCATTTCAGATTCAACCAAACCCTTCTCTGTACTCATCAAATTGATTCATTTTCTTTAATAAAAACCCACAATTCATCACAAACCTATAAATCCCCAAATCTGTTTATAGAATCAAATGGAACCCATTAACTCACATCCAAGTAGCCAACAATCATTTGCTTCATCTTCGATTATGATTCAAACCATCAGCGATACCTATCATCTCTTCTATCTGTTTCAACCAACTATTTCAATTCCATCTGTTCTTCGCCATCAATCTTTGCCAGAAACAAACCCATCTTCCTTCTCGAGCTCCATCACAGCCACCATTACAGATCCACAACACCCATTCTCATTAATTCTCAGTTCCCATAGCAGCAACAACCTCGGTCTCTCTTCAATCCATCTTCTCTAATCTTTTCACTCAAGAACAACACCGTGATTGTGAAGGTTTGAGCAACATTAACATCAGGAAAATGATTTATAAATCTCGCTAAAAAACCCCTCTTTTTGTATGTTAATCTCTCCAAGGTAGATAAACCCCTTTCTCCCTCTTTTAGGGATTCTTTTACCGATTTTTTTTTCTTTTATAAAAACGATTTCAATTTGGTTATTACAGTGAGAACACAGGGAAGAAGGAAACAAGCTCCGTTGTTGAAGATGTTGTTGCTGTTGGATCCATAGGAGAGTTTGAGAGAGATAGTCGATGGGTCTCTGAATTTAGTTGAGTTTGAGAGAGTTGCCGGTGAGAAGAAGAGAAGATCGAGAGTTGGGTGTTGAGTCTGTTGACAGTGAAACAGATGGATTTAGAGATGTTTTCAGAATCAAGTAGAAAGTGTGTCTGAGTTTGATTTTGAGTTGCCAGAGAAGAGAATTAGTTCTAAATTTCTAATCATAAATTTGGATCATCCGGATCCGGTAGGTATATGTAATCTGGGCGGGTGACCCGCACCCACCCGTACCCGACCCGCTGAAACGACGGGTCAAACCCGACCCGACCCGTTCTACGACGGGTCGGGTGCGGGTGAATAATCCAGTCACCCGCCAACTGGCGGGTCGGGTGCGGGTGGGGCCAAACCCGACCCACCCGACCCTATGTGCAGCCCTAGTCTGGACAGGGCTATGGTCTTTCTCTACATGGGATAATAGAACCTAGTGACACAACTAATGCTATTAGTCTACAGTCAGGGCTGAAAAGGATTTTTGAATCTATGGAAAGGTTTATGGCCTCCTTTATGCAAGCTTATGGAGAGCTTAGAGTTATTGGTGAAGAAGCCAGGCTTAGCACTAATCTATTTTTATTTTTATTTTTTGAAATTCTAAAAATCCGACCGTTAGATTTGAAGAATCATAGCCATAGGATGTATAAGAAGGCATGTGAGTTTTAAAACACTCACATGTTAACGACGTTAAGTATTAATTATTTTATTTTTTTAAATCTAAATGGAAGTCAGTACTTTAACTTTGCCATCGAGGATGGATAATGATTCCAGGTATTAAAGTCTAACGTTGGACAAATATCGGTAAGAACACAAAATCTGGACAAAACCCATGTACCAAAGTCAAATAAACCTTTCTGGTATTTGACCTTTTTTCACCGTGCGGAAAGTATGATAAAAAATTTGATAACTAAATTTCTATGAGGGGAATACTCGATAAGGTAAAAGGTTAATTTAGTAAAATATTACTCTTATTAACTAATTATAGATTACGTTTGTTTAAACCCCATCTAAACATTTTATTATATAAGAGACCTTATATACAAATTAATTATTTATGTTCCCTCATTCTATTAATTATATAGTTAAACTGAAGGGTAAAGTGGTCGTCCCTTTGAATTTTAGGCTTAGTTAATTAACCCTAGTATGGTTAAGTTCATCTGCTAATTTTACATCTTAGGAATTTGAACGGCGGCAGATATTGTTAGGTGAAACATCTAATGATCTGAAGGAGGGGAAGAATCACATAAACCTATGTAGATATAGAAGGATGGAGAAGAAGTCTGGTCATTTCTAGAGGAGGATTATTCGGCCAAATTTCAGCAATCTTCTCCTCCATCTTCTGCTAGAAGTATGAAAATCTTGTAATCCTCTTGAAACTCGAATGTGTTTCCACTGTTGGTAGTTGAAGTACCACCAGACGATCTAAGGGAGTGGAAGATTTTCATGGTTTTAGGTAGATGTAGAGGGTTCAGATTAAGATGCGGGTCATTTCTATAGAAGGAAAACGCGGGAAGAAGCCCTCCATCTTCTGCTATATAAGGAGGAATTAAGGGAAGATAAAATCATACCATCTCTATTATCTCTTTACTTCTCTTTTTAATTTCTTTTCAGTTTTATAGCCTTAGTAAGGTATCAAATTTAAGATTGTTTTCTGCTCATGTACTGGTTTTAGTGTTGAGTTCTAATGGTAAATTGTTTAATTGAAGAGTAAGTCTAGTGTTTTTTTTAGTTAATAACATCGGCGATTTACAGTGAGAAATAGTATTCTTTTTTTTTTCATTTAAATCCATGATTAATGTTGAAAAAATATTAATTCAGGACTGTGATTTGAATGTTGGGTTTTTAAAATTTGGAGTGAGTGAGTGAGTTCTTTAGGTCATCATTTGTTTTATCAAATGGTATGCAGTATTGTAGGATGTTAGGATTTTATGCTTTGAATTTCTGAGCAGTTGTATGTTTGATTCAAAACATGCATTTAAAATCACGATATGGGTATGAAAATGAAGCTCGAATAGCGTTTTTGACTAGAAATTTAATTTTTATATATGCAATATGTTCATTTATGTTGATTTAATTTTACTTTTTTATCATTTTTATGTTGCCGACAAGCAATAAGAGTAGTCACTGATGTGTTGATTTTGTTTGTTTGACACCCAGGCCTATCTATGATTATCCTGGGAAGAACATACGTATCCATTACAATGGTCATTGGGATACTCCAATACTCCCAATGTATTCTCCATCAATGATTATAAGGGTGGTATGGTTCATGAACTTATTAGTATTGATGGAGATATCATCAGTCTCTATGATCTATTTGGTACACTTAAGAATGATCTTTCTATATGTACTGATGTAGTTTTTGACTTTGTGTGTATTATTGGTTGTAAGTTATGTGTACCTACGACAAATGTTGAGTTTTTTTGAGTTGTGGGATGCTTTAAGGTGTGATGAAACTGGGTTCATCAGTATGGTTGCAACTGTAAAGGGTGTTTTGGATGGGAAGATTATTGTTGGTGAGCCATCACAGAAGAGTTGTGGTCCTGGTAATAGTGAATGTAGTCAATACTAATAGTCCTAAGAAAATAGATTAGACCTAGAAGAAATTGTGTAGCAGAACTCTTCCAAGGAGAAGTTCTAGATTAGTAGCAAAGATGATGTTCAGAGTTTGGATGTAGATGATGCAGTGAAGAAGAGGTTGGAGTTTCAATTTGGTTCGTCCCTGGCCCCTGATATTACAGTTGATAATTTCTTCCTAAGTCAAGCTAGTAATGCTGATAATTTGGACTTCGAGGAAGAATTTTTGAATGGTGCTGCTAACCCGTCATAAATTTGTGAAGGTGATTTATCGCAGTTGAACCCAGTACCTACATCTAATGTTGGTAAGTGATTGTTCCTTATGTTTTTTGTTTGATATTTATTGTTATTTAGTGTGAGCATCTAATGATTTTGCGTTATGAGCAGCCATTGATGCATTAACTGCCAGGGAACAAGATGTTGCAGCTAGAGAAGAAAGTGATAAAACTATTATACTTAGTGAAGGTAATAAATTTCAAATAATTATATTATTTTGTGGTTTTAATGGTTGGTTTTGAAAACTGACAATGTGTGTTTTTGGCAGATTCTGATAATGATGATGATGAGTTAAATTGGGACGAATACTTGGATCATTTTAAGGCTGATGGTAATTCTGATGACTCAAAGTTTGAGGTTTCAAATAAAGGAGATCCTGCTGACTTGGCAGAGTTTGAATCTGATCTAGATGCTGAAACTCATGAAATTCCTGGACATGTTTCTTATGTTGATGAGAATGCTGAAATACTTGAACCAGAAATGCCAATGAGGCCCCCACGTGATAGAATTGAAAAAGGAATGAAATTTTTTAGTGTGCATTATTTTAGGTTATTCATGAGGACATATGCCATTATGCATAGTTTTACATACATATACATTAAGAATGAATCATATAGAGTTAGGACGGTCTGTAGGGATAAGGGTTGTCCATGAAGAGTGTATGCTAGGGCTCTTCCTCGTAGGAAACAGTTTAAGGTGAGGATGGTTGAGAATGTGCATACATGTCAAGGTAATCCTGACTTTAGGAACCATTTATCCAACTCAACATGGATTGCAGATAGCATTGAGGATAACATTAGGTCTCATCACAAGTCATACAAGCCTAAGGATGTTTAAGCTGAAATGTGGGCTAGATTTAGGATTAAAGTTCCTTACTGGAGGTGTTGGAAGGCTATTAGCAAGGTTACTGAGAGGATAAATGGGAATTTTGATGAGCCATATGCTCTTGTTCCTGAAATTTGTAATCAGATTCAAGAAGCTTGTCCAGACAGTATAGCTACATGGGATAGAAATAACACAACAAAAACTTTTTTGTATTGTTGCATCTCGTACAAGGCATCAACTGATGGTTTTCAGAGAGCATGTAGACCAGTGGTGGGCCTTGATGGTTGTTTCTTAAAGGGGGTTTGGAGGTGTTATACTATCGACTACGACTTTGGATGCACACAATGGGCTCTTTCCATTAGAAATCTTCATTTGTAGGAGTGGAGATGCTGAAAACTGAAGGAAATTTCTTGTTATTCTGAAAACTAAGATTGGAAGGTACCCGAAACCAATTACTTTCATCAGCGAAAGGCACAAAGGCTTGATCCAAGCCGTTGGTAAAGTTTTCCCACTAAGTACTCATAGGTATTGGTTTCTTCTTCCTTAAAACTTATTTAAATTACAATTGTGTTGTAGTTTGTTGTAACAAATAAATTATTTTTCTTGTCAGGTTTTGTTTTCGACATCTTTACAAGAATTTCAAAAGGCAGTTTAAAGATGATTGCTTGAGAGATCTTGTTTGGAATGCGGCAAGAGCTTACAAGAAGACACACTTTGAGAAACATATGATTAGAGACTTTTCATAGTGGGGCCTGGCTATATTTAATGAAGGATGAAGTTCATACTTGGGCCAGGTCACATTTTGACTGTGCATCTGAATGTGATCAGCTGACTAACAATTTCTCTGAGTCATTTAATAATTGGATCTTGGCAATCAGGGATAAGCCAATTTGTCATATGATAGAGCAGTACCATGGTATGATGATGACTTTTTTTACAGGAGAAGAAATGAAGGAAATTTGATACAATATGATGATGTAGTCCCTACTGTTGCCAACATGTTGTTTAAGTTGAGACAACAAACAAATGAGTTCATTGTGGCAGGATCTGATGGCAACCATTTGAAGTTACAAGTTCAAGTGGAGCTAAATTTGTTGTGAACCTAAAGGACAAGACATGTACTTGTGTTGTATGGCAGTTAAGAGGAATACCTTATGGTCATGGGGTTGCAGTGATTGCAGCAAATAGACAGTCAGACAAAAAAATGTAAGTTGTTATTTATTTTTTTCTAAAACTTTGCTTGTATTGTTTGAATTAAATGAACTTAGGTTATGAACTGGTGTTGTGGGTGTTGGTTATTATAGGTACTGTAGTGACAAGTACTTTGTACAAGCTTTTAGGAATACTTATGAAGGTGTTATTTTCCCCTTGTTTGACAGAAATGACTGGCCATTGGTGGGTTTAATGTTGTACTTCATATTTAATTTATGATTTATCCAACCTTTAAGAACATTAATATTTAATGAGCATACCTTTTTTGTTTTCACACATCCACAAGTTGAAGTTAGACCACTATTGTTAAGGAGAAAACCTGGAAGGCCTAGGACTAAGAGGATGAGAGAGCAAGATGAACTTGAAGGGGAGTTGACCAGGAAGAGATGAAAGTGTGGAATATGTGGAATGGTTGGTCACTACAAGAATACTTGTCAAGGTGGTCCCACTGCCTAGGTGACAAAAGCTGCAACGGCAAATGGAAGCACTTCTGCAAGAGAAACAACTAGAGGAGGTTCCACTGCAAGTACAAGGTCTGCAACCACTCATTATGCCACTACTTTACAATCACTGAGCAAGTTAAAAGTCCAATAGGTAGACCAAGAGGATCAAGGGGCAGGACCACCACAAATTTCATCCAAACCTTTTCTCATAATTCAGATGGGAACTTTGTTCATGGTCAGTCAGTCCATCAATCTCTTCAGTTGAATTAGTTTTATCAAGTATGTTTCTAGACTGTTTTTTGTGTGTGGTGTTAGTTGATGATCATGCATCAATATTACTAGATACCAACATGTCTCAACATTTTCTTACTTTTGAGACATGTTTGTCTCTTTGTATGATATGCGGATGTATTAAGAAGTTTGTTTCAATACTTTTAGTTTTGAGACATGTTTGTCTCAATATATAGGTTGCTTGTCTTTTTTTGGGAATGGATGGTTTAGGTGTGTAACACAACTGTGTGCTTGACACATGTTTGTCTCTATCTCGCCACCATTGCTGATGATGTTAACACATGGTTGTAATAACAAGATATCTGATATAACTACTACTTTATATACTTAAATTTCCTATCTACTTACACGTAGTTTCATCTTATTCAATGTTTACTTCGGTTCAGTTTGATTGCAGTCCTTGATGAAATTGTAATTCTCTCCACACCCATGACATCGTTCTTTGTGTAATACATAGTGGCTACTTGAACTTTCTATTTGATAATTTTGCCTCTGTAAACCACTGAAATCCCTTGTAAACCACTGAAATCCCTTACAACCTTGAAATGGCATGTTAAGAATTGGTTAACTGTGATGAAGTTCAGTCTGTTGTTAAACCTAGTAAGAAGGTACTCAAGAGAGCACTAGTGAAGAAGAATCCTTTGAATAATTTGAACATTCTTTTGAGATTGAATCCATATGTTAAAGGCTGTTAGAAAGATGTCTCCTCTTGCTGAAGCTCTACGCGTCAAACCTAAAAATGAGCTGGAGAAGAAGAGGACCAACATTTCCATGGTATGTTTCATTTTAAAATCTCGTGTTGCTCTTTAATGCATATATGGATGATTGTGATGTAGTGGATAATAAAGAAAAAAAAGAAAATAGAGGTTTTGTTCAGACTTCAAGTATTCCTAGGAATATTGACTATGAAAAACGATAATTATTTAGACTTCGGTTTCCTGACTTTAAATAATAATCAATTAAACTTGAACAAGTTTAAGAAAATAATTTTTATTAATTAAATTCAACTGCTTAAAACAATATATGGAGGACTCTTTTATAGACTTGGGGAAAAACCGTAATTTGCTAGTCAAGAAAGGATGGAAAAAATCCTCAAACCAGTTCAAACCCTAATTTGCTATATCTGGCAAATTTTGGCCGAACAAAAATAATGAAAGTACTCATAAAATAAAACTATTTTCCGCAAACGGCGACCCAAACGGACTCCTAACGAAGAAGTTATTAACAAAACAAAAACTTTCCTAAAATAGCAAAAACGTCTGTTTGAAGCCCTAAACGATGAAAATTTGGCTAAAATCTGAAGACCATGTGACAAAGTAGCATGTCTTGATCGTTGGCTCGTTTCCAATCAAAATGGACCCCTTTTGAGCTAAATTACGACACTCGGGTCTTTAACCTCCAAATAGGTTATAGCCTGCTCATCTACATCAGATTAGTTTGTTACTTTTCTGTTGTTATACAACATGTGCACTGTATTAATTTATGTATTATGAGGTGATGATATAGACGAGTTAATCTTTTAGTTTGATCAATGACCATTTCATATCATATGTCAGTGTGAAGAATAGTACACCATGCCTTTTTTGAAGTAATTGGAAATGTTATTCATGAACTTTTGATATTATTCAGTAACCACTACCCAGTATCTTTTCCATTATATTCATTTTCTCTTTTTGTATGATGTCTAATTTCACCATTCTACTCGCTATATTATTAATGTTTGCCTTACCATTTCTTTGGTTCATTTAATTGCATATGCTTTGGACATATCCTTTGTATTCATTATTTTTTTTTGTATTTTTCTATTTAAATCTTCTGTCGTGGATATATGGGTGGGATAATCTTGTTAAAGTATATTTTTGTAGGAGTCTGCTGCAATCAGGGATGCGGAAACGAAAAACAATAGAAATTTGTTGAAACAACACATCACTGTAACTATGAAGTTAGAAGAAGACCCCCACTAATGGTGTTCACGTGTTCTTGATGTTGTGGGGATCTTTTTTGCCGCGGGAAGAACCTCTCCAAGTCTTCGACTACTATTTAGGGCAACAGTTGTAACCATTTTGGAAAATAGGTTTCCATAATTTTTGAACCATTAGTATTTTTTAAACATGTTTTAAAGGTCCCACCTTAACCAGGCTGAAGGTAGGTTAACTGTAGAGACAAAGTCAAGGGATAAATAATATCTAAATGGACGTCATACCATTCACACATGCAGACTTAACTATAGACTTAACAGAATGAGGGGACATAAATAACTAATTGGTCTATAGGGTCTCTTATGTAATAGAATGTTTAAATGGGGGTTTAAACAAAAATACGCTTATGAGTTTTACGTATTTAACATCTTAACGATGGGTTTGAGAAGAAATTTTTTTTTACAAATAGTTTACAAATAGAATGAAAAAATTAATCTAATGTCTGATTTTAAAAAAATTTAACGAATGTAATCAATAGTTTACACACGGAAAGTTAGTTTTCTATCCGACGATCCAATTTAATTTTGAAAAAATTAATGGTTAAATTTTATAGTTAATAAAAGCTAGGTAATATAATTTTGTTTTCATTAAAAATGAGGTATTTATTTTCATCCTTACCAAATTTTACTTTATTTTAGATCAATGTCTGTCTTTTGTTTATTATACTGCATTCTAATTTCCCATAAAGTTGAATTTCTTTGATTTAAGTTGTCGTACTTGATGCACTCAATGAAAAATTGAACTAAGTTTTTATTTTTCTTGATCCATGAAAGCTTGAAATAATCTTGCACCTTTATCGAATCGATCCCTCACAAAGATTGAGGACCATTTACAAATCATGCATGACTCATGCCTTGCCTTGGACTGTTGTCACAATCTTCTAGCAAATTTTTTGGAACTTATGTCTCCACTGTACTTTTCTTTTGCTATATTACACATATCAAACGTTTTAAAACTGCTGTTAGACTTACACTTACAGGAGTTCACTGTGAAAAAAATATTGGATTTCAACCAAGATAAAATGTTGTATCGCAATTCCGACCAAGATTTAAATGTCTGAAGTTCGAATGAATTTGATTGGCTATATAGGCGCTTCACGCCTCTCTTACTTCATAAAAGAACCTTGTTGGTGACTTGAATCGTCAGAGGTGGATAAGCCCATTATTGGAAAATTTTAACTCGTATAAAAACGGAGCCCAATCCGGAGAACATGTCCAAGCTACATCTAAAAAGTCTCCCGGGAAAATATTCTTCAATGATATTGGGGATAAAAGTCATAAGTTAATTGAAACCTTTGGCAGTGACTAAATGCAACCCTAACTAAATACAATCACCTTATACATGTAATTAGTTAAATAACCCCGTCATCTTTTATGTCCTCACATACGATCCAAAAGTATTGACTTCTAATTTATAAGAATTAGTACGAATCTCTAATTACCTTCGTTTAAAAAAATAATCCAAAATTCCTTTCATCTTCTCCACCGAAAATCAATGGTAGGAAAGTTTTTAGTTTGCCAAGCAAGTTAATCGATTGGAAAGGCTATAAAATACAAAAATCCCAAGCCTAAATTAGCTTAACAATAGGATAATGCAACCGTTAAAGATTTGTTTAAAACTCATTTGATTCACTAATATACTCATGCCTACTCTGTATTATGTTAACTGAGTTTTTACTACATCAATTTTGATATAGTTTTTAGAAATCTATAAAAGACGACCAATAGTTGATTATAACGATCAAAAAAATAAAAATAAAAAATCTATCAGTTGATTGATAGGGGTGCTACAAAATTTCTTTGTAAGGGTTGAGCTGTTATGTCAAGAAGAAAAGATCAAGTATATACATTTTTGTAAACGAAATCAAAAAGTAGGATTTGAACTAGAGTTTCGTTCATGGTTATATACCAAGAAAAGAAGAAAAACTAATGTTAATTAGTATTTATTTTATGGTTATAATTAAGTCTAGGTTATAATTTTGACTTGACTTTTTTGGGTTGTATTTAACCATTGCCAAACCTTTTTATTTCTATCCAATGTCATAACATGATGCTGTCAATAATCTAAGTTCAACATAAGACTTCTTCCAGGAGCTTTCAGCGAAGGTCACTACTTTTTGGAGCGGAGCCCTTTTTAAGGATACAAAGTATATAGCAAAAACCTTTTTGAAATAATAAAGAGAGGCCCCTTAGGGACTGGGCCTTCAGAGCCCAGGGGGACGACAGATTCGCTCAAGGTGTAGCGCAGTCTGGTCAATCACACTGATATCGTCAATAGGTCTGTCTAAGCCTTGGTTGGGCAGTCTTTAGGCCTCCTTCCCCCAAGAATCGAGCTAAAACGAGAGTAAATCATCCTGTTGATCCTAATTTGGGCCTATTTTCTAACTACAAATTTGTCAAGTTCAGGGAACTAGGACATTGAAAGGTGCTATGACACGGAGGAGGAGAATGGATTCAGTCTGAATTTATCAGTACCAAATTCTTTATTGATAAAAGAATAATTAATTTTTAATTTTTTTTATATTTTATTCTCATGGTCAAAAACATTTCAAGGAATAAAAAAACCATCTTCTTCACAAAAAAATAGAAAATTAATGAATCTTATTTAATTCTTTTTATCGAGAACATGTAAAACACTTTTTTCTATGAAACTAAAGTCAAGTTTAAAAGTTCGTACATACAAACAAAATTATACTCCCTTCGTTTCAGGAAAAAAGTTATTTTTCCTATTTGCACAATTATTAAGACAAGATAAGATAGTATTTTTTTTTAGTTTATTTCCAAATTTATCCTCAATAAAAAGTTTAATACCACATATATATCTTCTTATTAAAACAAGAAAACTTTATAAAAAGGGTATTTTTAGAAGTTTGTCCTATTAAAAATAAAAGTAACTCTTTTGTTGGAACAAAAATTTAAAGAGAAAGTAACTTTTTTCCTAAAACGGAAGAAATATTTAATATCTTTATATGAACTTTTGAACTGTTGTAGTATTATAAGAATATGGAAGGATATAAGCTAGTAAGGAAATATTTTTTTTACGGGGACGGAGGTGCTATTAGTTTTACTTTCGAGCATCCGAAGATCATGATTTTGATAATCGCCTTTATTTCGGACACAAGGCTACAGAACGAGTGACATTGGTCTGATTATTTTTCTTTTGCCTAGAACGATACGCAATTGGAATGGGTTGATCAACCGTTGAGAGAGCTGGGATCCTGGGGACAAAATCACAAGATACGTTTTAGGTTAACAACAAAAGGAACATTTGTGCGAACGGTCCTACTTCCATCCCTATCATCGTGCAAGTAAAAAGTTCTTAACCTAAGTCCTAACCATTTTCCATATGCTCGTAACTCGATAGCAAAATATAATCCATTTTTGCATGTTATTGTTGCTCCACTTTCTACAAAGCTCTCTCAGTACTAGTGATAATAGCACGAAAGCAAATAAAGATAAGAGAACCCCACTGGCAAACATATTACCGTATGGATGATATCAAAAGCCCCAACAAAACAAAAAGGAACCCTTCAAGATGTACTCTTTATTGGTTGTATCTATTTTCTGTCGTTTTGACCACTTGCTTACTTTTGCACCACACTTGCTTACTCTTTATCACGGGTCTACTCCTGTTATTCATCAAGAGGTCCCTTCGTCAATGAGGTTGGTCCAGTCATATCTTTTAATCACGGACAAAGTTCATTGAATCCATATGTCCATGTCAAATGAAATGATAATTGGACCACTGAAATGAGTCCTTTTATAGTTTATAACAGGGGAGCTAAAGTAAGTATAGTCGTTTTATAAAAACTATTTTAATTTTGATTTTTTAAAATATCTCTAAATCTAAATCATATTTTTTTAAGTCAAAATAAAAATAATAAAATTGAGTACGTAACTTATTGTTGAGTTTAGTGTAGTTTAAAAAATATTATGAAAAAGAAGAGTTTGACATAGTTGTTATAAGGCCTGAAATGATTTCAAAAAGCTTTTAGTAACCATTTCGGTTTCTTGATTTGTTAATTCTTCAAATCTAACTCAAATTTCTTCAAATTGGAGTCAAGATCTTTCAATTACACTATAAACTAATTGTAATTTACTCATAATTGATTACAATAGTTTTAATGACCAAAGGATTTGAAAAAATTGAAAAATAGTTGTAAAAAGTCCAATCCTTGGTCGGCCCCCCAGCGTTGCACGGTTATCTAGTTCTAACTAAAATTTACAAATATAACAGTAGCGTACACCATTAGCAAGTATAACCATAGGCACGATTGTCACCCATATTAATAAAACTTAAATAAAACATTCAAAAAATTATTTAAGAAATTGCCACACAATAGAACATAACCTTCTAAATTGAGGCCTAATAAAATTAATTGAGGTGTACCATAAAAGAAATAAGAGAGTTGTTTTAAAGAAATTTTAAAAACCACATATCCAATTATTTTTATTAGTTGTTAATGTACCCCTGATTTATCTGATTTATCAGTGTTAATTAACTCAATCAATAATTGTTTAATCATGTTATACGTGAAATTAACTTGTGTTAATTAATCGTTAAAACATGAGAAAAGTACATGATTCTTGTAATCTTTTATATTTGTAGTGCAGTGAGAGCTTGTTCTTCTTCTTCTTCAGATTCAGTTTCTTTTTCATCAATTTCTGGAACTCGATTCGATTGTTTAAGTCGAATTAGTTTCATAATTTCGAAATCAATCCCACTAGGTTTCAATTTGGTTTGTTTAACTCGTTTTACCATCGTTGTTATATATAAAAATCGATCGATCATTAGTTTCTGAATCGACAATCAACGATTTAAACGACGATATTTTAATTTAAAAATGAAAAGCAAAGGAATGTGAAGAGAAGAAGGAATCAATTGATATGAAAACGTGTGAGAAGGGATATACAGATAAGAACGAATATGTTGGTATGAAGATTTGTTTGAATGAATTAAAAATAAATTAGCTCTAACTGTTAGGTTTTAATAATAAAAGTGATTTAGTAGTTTTATCTTTTTTAAACATTATGTACCCTAATTTTTTGGATAAAAATAAAATTTACAGATCTTAATTTAATTAAGATATATAAATATATAAATTATTTAGTATTGAATAGTTAAAATAAAAAAATAATATTACCTCCGTTTTAGGAAAAAAATTACTATCATTTTTTTAAATTGATATAGTTTTAGGTTAAAATAAAAAAATGATAGTAACACTTTTTCAAAAACGGAAAGTAATATTTTTTTTAGAAACTGAAAAAATATTAATTAAAATTGTTCAAGTTCACCAATCCGAATTTAAGAAATACATATTTGAACCGTCATAGAACACGAAGAATCAAATAGTTTAAGTGCAATCTTTGACACGTATCTTGATTGATACTGATAGCTTCTTTACTTGGGCTAAGCTCCGTTTTGTCTTTATTATCTTTGACTAAATTATTAGTTAAAAAAGGTAAAGTTTTACTGAGAACAAAGTTATCGATTACGTCAACATTCACACTTTGGATAAAATCCCATGTCAAAAATAGAAAACCCGAAAATGATGCCTTGTGTAAGGAATTTTAACAACCAAATGTCCCCCACAGTCTTCGAAAATGGAAAATGAGGCCCTATATTTTGATCACACTCCTATGTTGATTTTATATCGTTGAAACATGTGAAATAATAATTTTTTTTTTCTTTTTTGATAAATGATATTTATGTAATTATATTTTTGTTATCATTTTCGATCTCATTCCATTATAAATGTGTTGCTTTTGTTTTATTTTGATTCTTAATGTACTTGATAGCATGTAATTTTGATTTGTTATTAATGAATGAATAACAAAGGAAGAGATGGAAAAACTATATTATTATTGAGTGCTCCCCTAATAAGACCCATAAAGCAGACACAAACATCAAATTTGTTTGGATCTGATTTGTAATTATCATCTGATTTGGCTCGAGTCAGATATTAGACCATTTTTTTTTTTAATGTTTGACTTGAGGTCACTCGGCTTCTATATCTGATTTGAAGTTATTTAAGGTAGATATTATTTTATACATGATTTATTAGGCAAATATTTGACTAAATTTTTAATTATATATAATTTTATTATTATTTTTAAATCAGATGCATAATCAAATTTAGATAAGTCAAATTAAAATAAATTAAAAAAAAATAAATAAATAAATAAATAAAAGAATCGAGTTAGATGGCCTGAACAAAGAAGTAAACAACTCCCATGTAGGAGCCAAATTAGGCCACACTAATTAATTTGGGATTAGTCACTGCATCAGTATTTTCCATCGGGATTTGCTATAGCGGAAAAAAAGAAAACAAAAGTAAAGTAGTGAGAGGTACATAATTACTGGAATTGCTTTTCATCTCATAGTATTATCAAGTCAGGTATTTCATGTTTTTTTTGCCCATCTTTGACTCGTACTTACTCGGACGCGACCAACAACTTAAATCTCAACTTCATCTCTCTCTTTTTATTAGTTTCTCTCTCTCTATCTAAACGGATTCTTCTTCACCCCGGTTTTTCGACAACGGAGTCGTTTTAAGTTCCACTCCTAAATCTCCTCTCACAAACCCGTTTTTGACTCTTCCAAACATCTGCCTCCTTGTCGGATAACCACATTTCCATTTCTCAGTCTTTTTTGACGGCTTTATCAATTTTCCCTTTCTTTTTCAACTCTCTCTTTCAAACTTATTCTAACTTATAATCACGACTCCTTCAAAGACTTGATAAGTAGAATTTTAGGGTGTCGTTTTGTTCAACTTGACTGTCGAAGATTACTAGAGAAACCGCCTTATAGATCTGAAATTTGAGATTATGTTTTTAAGGTAATAGGGTAGTGGTTGAAGATTGATGATAATTCATAAACAATTTTGTCATCTATGATGACTGGAACAGGTTTACAAAGATCGATGCGGGTGGTGGTAATTTTTGAAGCTTTTCACATGGAATGGCAGATCTTGCTACTAACGGGAATGCTGAGCGAGATAATGAACAGGTTTTTTTTTTTGTTTTGTTTCTATTTTTATAGGAAAATTTGTTTTAGTTTAAATTTTTTATTTTGATTTTCTAGTGATTTATGCCAAATTTACAGTACTTTTATTGTGTAGTTTGATGAATTAGATCTTAGGTTATGTGGAATTGGTCTTGATTATGAAAATTATCACGGATGTGATCAAAGAAAAAAAATTGGGAGTTTAGGAGGGATTTCACACTTAGTTGACGAAGTCTTTTTTTTTTTGGTTCCGCAATGATCTTCGAGATCTTCCTTGAAATTAGTGGAAGTGCTTGATTCTGATTGCTGTTTAAGACATTTGGTAATGATCAGTTGTTGATTTTTAAGATTTTTGGTGGACATTTTTGAGCATGCTGGGAAGTAAAACTGGAAATTTTCTTGTCCGGTTGTGGTGTTAATTTTGAGAAAAAATGTGATAGGTGGTGTAGCTACCCATGGCCACCACGGCCACAGGTGGTAAGATTGACATATGATGTGAAGATTAAATAATGAAATTTTCAGTCAGGTGTTTGATGTCCACATACTAAAGGATTTCGCGTTTGGTGGCATTTAAGGGGTTGGTACAGAACTCAGAACATTAAGTAGAGTAGTAGAGAGATTGCTTGTTTCAGACACAAATGTTGGAAGGTTCTAAATGCTTGGTTATCGAAAATGATAGTTCAAAGTTAATTCTTGTGGTCTTAAGGAGTCTGTAAAAGGAAATGGAGTTAATTAGTAAAAGTGTGCAATTAGGAGATGATTAACCTATTAGGTGGTCTTGATTTCTTTTCAAATCGCTAATTCTTCTAATCATAACCAATTCAGTCCTGGGCTCATGGTTAAATTAACGTGTGGGATTTTTGTAGATCACTTTTCTTTCTTCCAAATGCTTTTATGAATCCGAGGATTGCTAGGAGCCATGCCATTGTGACTACCATTGTTTTCCATGTAAAAGGCCTTCAGCACAATGAGTCATGCATGTTTATAGTGCTCCGTTTCCATCTTGTTCCCTTGGACACTTCTTCCTTTCTAGTGCATCGGGATTCTTCAAATATGGTGACAGTGGAGTTGCCCTTATTTACATCAGGTTCTTATATGGGGTTTCTTGAGCCTTATTCGATCTCAGTTGATAAGTCGGTTCAATCAGCTGTTATTCAATACTGTTATTTTTTTTCGAGTCTTGATGGATGTATTGCTAGTTGAGCTTTTTATCATTAAAAAACAGTCAGTGTATGGCGCTTAACACTAGAAGTAGAAGTAAGATATGCAAACACAACACTTGTTGACTGAGTATAGTACAATAACTTATTCATAAAAATTCAGGTGCTTCTATCTTGCTCCAGATTAAACATTTCTTTCTTAGAGCAAAGCATGCTATTTATGTGTATTGTCTTTATGTTCCCAACACGTCTCAGGATTGGTCGAGTATTTATGTGCATTGCAACAATAATCTACCGTCTTTACCTTAATTGACATTATGTATTGGTAATGGGATGTTTAACCTTCTACAGGCATTAACCGCATTAAAAAAGGGTGCACAGCTGCTCAAATATGGTCGCAAAGGGAAGCCCAAGTTTTGCCCATTCAGACTTTCCATTGTAAGCCATGTTTGAGATCATATCTCTTTGTTTGATAGTGCATGCCTTTATGTATGTATATCACTGTATGTCACTATCAGAAGTGTTCTAATAACAACTGCTACTTTTTATTATATCTTGTATCAGATAATTATATCTTCTGTACAATTTCTTGAATCATGTTTCCTTTCTGGAGCTCCTGAATAACCTTTGAAATAGAGAGGTATTCAATGAGCATCAACTGGTCAATGTATAGATAATCTACGTCTATTTCAATCAAGTAGGACATACATAAATTACTTGTTAGTAGACTTAGTAACAAATTACATGACGGGTATTGAGAGGCCCGTTAGATAGGTGGAAGGGGTCGTTGTTATGTCACTTACCCACTTTACTAGTTGGGCGATACAAGAAAATCACTAATAAATAAATGATCACAACAAAAAATGTATACAATATTCTTAGTTTTAGCATTGATTTCTAGGGTATTTGTTGGTAATTTGTGATCTACGATATGTCGATGACCTCATACAAGAAAAAATAAAGATTTAAAGAGGAAGAAATAGAGAAGAAATTGAGATTTCTTTTGCCTGTAAGGAGAACTTCTAGTAGTGAGCTATTTGAGAAGATAATGCTCAGACAGGTCTTTGGAACTTAAGCTGCAACATACTTGTAGCATTAAAAAAAACGAATGTCTTATTGTTGAGCGTCCGTTTGACTTGTTGTATTAAAATGAAACTAAGGTTTAGATTATTCCCATAGAAAAAACCTACCGGAAATTTCTAGTAGCTAACTGGGATTGATTACGTTTCTCAAACACAATTTTACTGCTTACAAGCAAAAAATAAATATTAGTTCTCAGTAACACAGCTATTTTAAGTTTACCAAGAACTAAAAAACTTTCTTCATTAGGGGTATGCTATTACCGAATCTTGTGAATTTTTGTACACTTTCATCTGCGAATCTTTCTTTACTCATTGTACATAAGGGATTGTATAAAGATAAATCTTGTATGCACAAGTATTCGTGCGCTTTACGCTATCTATCTCTCAGAAAATTGTCTTGCTGTCACTGCCTACTTCACTTTGTTAGGTTAGTTTGTACAAGTATGGTTCTTTAAGTTATAGCCGCTCGGACGTCTTCAATTATTGTATGCATTATATATTTACTTTGTAAAATTTGCAGGACGAAACATTTTTGATCTGGTTGTCGAGAGGTGAAGAAAGAAAATTGAAGCTAGCTACTGTCTCAAAAATTATCCCTGGACAAAGAACTGTGAGATGTCTATATGGTTATCTGATGTTACTTTAGTTTAGATTTTTATGTGGTTCACTTTTATTCATTGTAAGAAACCGCTGTTCTTGTATCAAGTCTTTTTTTTTTTTCCTTCATGATGATGTGTCAGACCGTTTTCCAGCGTTATTTACGTCCTGAGAAGGAGTACTTGTCCTTCTCTCTTATATACAACAACGGGAAACGTTCCCTTGATCTGGTAAGAACCGCATTCATGGGATACCATACTCCATAGGTACTTGTGCTAATGCCTACACGTAGGTAAATGTTTACTGATAATAGCTAATCATGATTTGACACGATACTTTTCTAAGATTTGCAAAGACAAAGTTGAGGCAGAGGTGTGGATAGCAGGTCTTCGAACATTGATATCTGCGGGGCAAGGTGGACGATCAAAAATTGATGGATGGACTGACGGTGGATTCTACTTTGATGTAATGTTACTTATACACTTGTGTTTTTATGTCAAATATTTAAGGTATTGTTGTAACTTAGTTGACTGTGACTAAGTGAAAACAAAATCATTTATGAATTTCTATGATCTCAGAATTTGTGACCATTATGCTTCAGTCCAGTGGCTCATCTTTTAAGATTCACATCTTCATGATATTTTTGTTTCAGGACAGTAAAGAGTTGACATCTAATAGCCCGAGTGACAGTTCTGCTTCTGCCAGCAATACACGAGATATTAGCTCCCCAGAAATTTCAGTTAGTGCGAATATTAACACTTCAGCAAAAGGTGATCCACCTGAGAAATTAGTGACTGTAGAAAGGTCACATGCAGTTACTGACCACATAAATATGCAAGTGAAAGGAACTTCAGATGCTTTCCGAGTGAGTGTTTCAAGTGCCCCCAGCACTTCTAGTCATGGTTCTGCACCTGATGATTGTGATGCGTTAGGCGATGTATACATATGGGGCGAGGTTATATGTGAAAATTTCATTAGGGTTGGGGCAGAAAAAGGTCTTAACCCTTTAAACTCAAGGGTTGATGTACTTCTTCCTCGGCCTTTAGAGTCCAATGTAGTTTTGGATGTTCATCACATAGCCTGTGGAGTCAGACATGCTGCACTAGTCACGGGACAAGGAGAACTTTTCACTTGGGGAGAAGAATCTGGAGGACGACTTGGCCATGGAGTTGGGAGAGATGTTATCCGACCTCGTTTTGTTGAGTCTTTAGCAGTTACTAATGTTGATTTTGTTGCCTGTGGAGAATTCCACTCTTGTGCTGTTACTATGGCTGGCGAGCTTTACTCATGGGGAGATGGAACACATAACGCTGGGCTTCTCGGTCATGGTACTGATGTGAGTCACTGGATACCGAAGAGGGTGTCAGGTCCATTGGAGGGACTTCAAGTTGCTTCAGTTTGTTGTGGTCCATGGCATACAGCCTTAATAACATCAACAGGACAGTTGTTTACGTTTGGTGATGGAACCTTTGGTGTTTTGGGCCATGGAAACAGAGAAAGTGCTATGTACCCGAGAGAAGTAGAATCTCTAATGGGTTTGAAGACTGTTGCAGTTGCATGTGGGGTGTGGCACACTGCTGCAGTGGTGGATGTAATTGTGGCGCAATCTAGTTCAAGTATGTCATCAGGAAAATTGTTTACTTGGGGTGATGGCGACAAAAATCGCCTTGGTCATGGAGACAAGGAACCGAGACTGAAACCCACATGTGTTCCGTCTCTTATTGACCACAATTTTCAAAAAATATCCTGTGGCCATAGTCTGACTGTTGGCTTGACCTCATCTGGGCATGTTTTTACCATGGGAAGCACTGTTTATGGTCAGCTTGGAAATCCACTTTCTGATGGGAAGGCACCTTGCTTGGTGGAAGATAAGCTAATGGGAGAATGTGTGGAAGATGTTGCTTCCGGTGCATATCATGTGGCAGTGCTCACGTCCAGGAATGAGGTATACACATGGGGAAAGGGCGCCAATGGGAGATTGGGCCATGGAGATGTTGAAGATCGAAAAATACCAACATTAGTAGAAGCACTGAAGGATAGACATGTTAAATATATTGCATGTGGGTCAAACTTCACTGCATCTATATGTCTTCATAAATGGGTTTCAGGTGCAGAGCAGTCACAGTGTGCAGCGTGTAGACAAGCATTTGGGTTTACTCGAAAGAGGCACAATTGCTATAACTGTGGACTAGTGCATTGCCACTCCTGTAGTTCGAAGAAAGCTTTCAGAGCAGCACTTTCTCCTAATCCCGGCAAGCCGTATCGTGTCTGTGACTCATGTCATGCAAAACTTATGAAGGTTTCAGAAGCCAGTGGTAATACTGTTAAGAGAAATGTCTTGCCTCGACTTTCAGGTGAAAACAAAGATAGGTTGGACAGATCAGAGATAAGATTATCCAAGTCCTCTACTCCTACAAATGCTGATTTGATTAAGCAATTGGACTCAAAAGCAGCCAAACAAGGAAAGAAGGCTGATACATTTTCCCTGATCAGCTCGACCCAATTACCCTCATTACAGCTTTATGATATTTCTTTCTCCAATCCAGTTGATCTGCGTCGAACGGTTCCAAGACCTGTCAATACGCCATCAAGTCAGTCAGCAATGAGTTCGAGAGCTGTGTCACCTTTCTCAAGGAAAGCCAGCCCGCCACGCTTCGCAACACCTATACCTACAACTTCAGGTCTTTCTTTTTCCAAAAGTGTTACTGACAGCTTGAAAAAAACAAATGAACTCTTGAATCAAGAAGTTCAGAAGTTACATTCACAGGTACATCTGTCCTCTTAGTTACTATATTATTTTATCTTTTGTTTTTGCATTTGAGGACCATTTGCCAACTGAAGTTCTTCTGTCACTTGGGTTAGATTGATAGCTTGAGACAGAGGTGTGAAATGCAAGAGTATGCTCTGCAGAAATCAGCACAGAAAGCTCAAGATGCTATGGCATTGGCTGCAGAGGAATCTGGGAAATCTAGAGCTGCAAAAGAAGTTATTAAATCTTTAACCGCGCAGGTAATCATCATATTATATTCTTTTTCAATATTCTTAACCTTTATCTGGGTTTAGAATAACATAATTTTTTTATGGTTATTAGATCACCATGACCTCTATCTAGATTCTAGAGCATTCAACATTACCCGTTTCACTGATACTTCTTAGGCCATTTTTGCTATGAAGTTTCTGAATAGGCTGCTTGTGATGACTTACATGCTATTTAGTTCCATAAAAACTTCTTTTGAAATATTCCAAATCTCATTATAATCTTAGACACAAATATCTAAATTAAACAACAAAAGAAGAAATATCTAAAATAAATGAAAATATAATCATAATCATGTGTGTATATATGTATATATACTGAATACTGTCTGATACTGTTATACAGCTCAAAGACATGGCTGAGAGGCTGCCACCTGGTGCATATGATAGTGACAGCATGAGACAGCTTTATCTACCAAATGGTTTGGAGTCAAATGGTACATTTCATGCGGATACGAATGGAGGATATCACCCAAAATCTAGTGCAAGCTCTGACCCTTGTTTGGCTTCTCAAACCAAGTATGATACAACTACTACAGATGGACCGTCTGCTCCAGGCCAGAACCCTCATATACAAAGAAATGACATCCCGATTGCGGACGAAAATGACACTTACCCAGAAAAACAGGCTACTGCAACTCCCTCCCATTGGAAGGATGGCCCTGCCAGCTTGGGAGTGTCCAATGGTAATAGCGAAGAGCATTATACAGGCAACAGCAGTGTGAAATCTGTTACTGCTAATACTGATGCCAAGGAACCCCCAGAGCCTATTCAAAATGACGAGAATGGTGCAAAGTCGAAGAGTACACCTGCTTTGAATGGAGTCAACACTAATCAAGTTGAGGCAGAATGGATTGAACAGTATGAACCCGGTGTGTATATAACCCTCGTGGCTCTTCAAGGCGGAAGTAGGGATCTTAAGAGAGTGCGCTTCAGGTAAATCATTCATTCTCTTCTCTTTGCTCTTTCTATCCCCACCTTCCTACCATTCTATGACGCGTATTCGTTTAAGATTTTTGCCTCTGTTGTTCTTTAGTAAGATGTTGCATTTCCCTTATAGTTAAAATTGTACAAAGCTTTAGTGTGTCCCCCTAATAGAACTGTTAGTGGCTGTAAGATTCTAACCCCGTCTGGTTTCAAAATCGGTAAAATCAGCAGCTCAACAACCATTTTTCTATTCACCAGATTAGGAATATCTCACTGAGTCCCTCTTCTATGACTGAAAAAAAGTGATTAAATGAATAAGAATGCCTCCTATAAGGCTAAAAGGGTAGTTGGGTTTTATTAAAATTTGGTTGCATCCACAGCCGGAGAAGATTTGGGGAGCATCAAGCAGAGACTTGGTGGTCAGAAAACCGTGACAAAGTATACGAGAGATACAACGTACGGGGTTCTGACAAGTCACCAACTGGTTCCACCACACATTCCTCACAAAGACTAGACGGTGGAGTTTCATCGTCTCCAAATCCCTAGCAATAGGCTCAAACATGAAGCACGCCTTGTTCAGTGCCTTATTTTCTTTTTTTGGTGTTCTTTTTTGTTAATGTTTTTTCCTATCTTCAATCTTCTTTTGTAGGTTCCTGTGCCCGTTAATTTATACCTACCTGTTGTATTGTAGTGTATATATAAAGTCATCAAAATCATGAGATAGCATATGGGCAGAAAAGAAAAGGGTTCTCTTTTGTACTTGCAGTTTTCTTTTTCTTCTCTTTTAAAGTATACAAATCAATGATTCATGTTTCACCCCATGGTCAAGTTGCTCCAAAGAGTCCAAACCAGTACTTAAACCTTGATTTTCACCACCTGCTAGCTATGCCTTTCGGGTTTCCTTTTTGAAACATCCAACATTTTCTATTAATGGTTGAAGGTTGCAACTTGAAGAGTCAGAGGAGTCACAGTCCAACAGATGCAACTTGAAGTGCAAGAACATGAGACTAGTGATCTTTGAGTTGTTAGTTACTAGTTTAATTAACCCCAAGCAGTTGCATTATTTCTCCCATTGGATTTGAGTTGAGTAAAAAGATGTTTAATAAAGCAAGTTACCTGTTGTTGAAACGTGTTAATCAGTACATTTTTCAATTAACTTGGGCAGCAAATAGTTAGAAAAGAATGTTGCTGTGCACACTTATAACAACTGAAATCTATACTTGATACAAATCATAGTAGGTAGTTTAAGCCTTCTTGATGACATAGTTTTCAGGCACGAAAGATATGAACTTTATCATCAAGGTAATTGGACTTCATCTCCTTCATTAGCTCCACGAGTATGACATCTACAGCCAAATCATTGTCTTTTAAAATATGCAACTCCAATAGTTAACCTTCCTCTCTCGTTCTTGGGGAATCCGAGTAGCCAAAATTTTCATCTTCAATGGGCTTTGATTTTCTTTCCGTGGCTAAACCTGAACTTTTCATTGAATGAAGCTGGTATAGGCTGCACGATCACAAGTAAATTACTTAACACATGATTGAGTAAGCAAAATGGCACTTAAATATGCAAATCCATATCACAAAATTTCAAATCGATGCATATTGCAAAATGCAGACATGTTTCTACTAAGTGCCACTGGAAGACCTAACGAGTAACAACAATACCTATCGAGTATCAGCTATACTTTTTCTTTTCTTTTTGAAGCATTGTATCAACCATACATGCATGCTGCAGCGGTTTTTTTTCTTCACATTCAGGGATAAGTTACTGGACAACAGTTATTGATCTTGGCCAATTATTAACCATTTCATTTGAAGAATATTTTGATGCTTAATAAACATGCTTATACAAAATTAGATGTTGCCAACTCACCTAGTATTTTCGATCCATGTAAGATTGTTGTAGAGCGATTGTGAAAAAAGGATTTTCAGACCGGAACTCATCACCGATAAGAGTTGCTCTTAACTCTGACGGGATATTCTGCATACCCCACAAATACATGATATGTTTTACTAGAAAGCCAATTAATAGAGAACTCTTACCTAGTTAAGTGCAGTAATTAAGTAATCTAATAACACTACTTACCAAACTTCCATCTTGGATTGTGGCATTGAGAATTATCGTGAAGAATCGAGGCCGTCTACAACCAATTTCATTAGTTCCATCGTCATCTGTCTAACCAAAACTCTCCAGGGAAGTTTAGACTCAAATTTTTAGACCAGCTTACAAATTAAGACCCGAGTTCTAAAAGATACATTGAATCATTGACTCCAACAGTTGTTATTTCGTGAACATTATATTAGCATGGATATATGCTAATCAACAGTAGAAGACTACTTTACTAAAGGAGGCGCAAACATAAGCAATATTACTGTCTCAAGCAAATCTGCACTTCACACTAACAAAATAATCCAGCTTAAACTCTGTGAATACCAAATCTCCATCGTAAACGTGTTAAAATTCCAACATGGAAACATCAGGTTATGATGAAATGAGAAATACCAAATTAAGACTCAACAGACAATCTCATATCTCAACGAAGATCAGTGGTTGAAATAAATTTAGACAACTATTGTTTAAGACATGACAGGTGCAAATATTTCCCCTCTAGTTTAAAAGGGTCTGCATTAACTTGGTTTGACAATTTACAAGAAGGAACAATACATTCATATATACAATTGGCCCGTAATTTCTGGAAACATACATGTACAACAAACCTGTGAAGGATGGAATGGATAAATTATTTGCTCTCGCATCATGGTCCGAAGAAACTATTCAGGATTATACTGATCGCTGGCAATCAATCTGTCAAGCTACAGGAAATATCAGTCAAGATATCACTATCAATTGTTATAAATGGGGAATATCAGACCGCATGAGCCTGCTCTTCATAGATATTCACGGTGCAAATCCGAAGACTGAAGGAGTATTGAGAGTGATTATTGAGAAACATGCAAGACTTCAAGATATACAAAGACAAAATCCAAGAGCAATTTTTCAAAATCAGAAAACCACATACATAACTAATTCTGCTGAACCAGCATCAAGCTCCGGAAAACAAGTTGCGGACGAAACTCCTTTTAATGATTCCAAACGGGGCAGAGTAGATGGTGAAAGAAAATTCAACAAACAATTCGAAGATCGAGTTTTTACTAAACTCAATACCGGGTATTCTCGGATTCAAAAATCAATTAAGAATACACAGGATTTTGAATGGCCATGGTCCAAAGGAAGGCAACCACCGCACACAGAAAATTCCAAAGACTACTGTGAATATCATTGTTTTTACGGTCATGCTACAAATAAATGTAGAAACCTGGAGATACAAGTTCAAAAATTAATTGATGCGGGAGAATTGAAAGAGTTTCTTCATCTACCTGACCCACCAACAAGACCGTGTTTAGTTAAGACTATAAATATTCTGGAGAATAGTCAAACTATCAATACAATTTCCCACACAGAATCAAGTTAACTATTTATGAATGGAGCAATTGATAGAAGACTATGAAAAAGAGTTGATGACCATAAAATTCTTAAAATTGCGGGTAGAATCGTAGAAACATGGGAAGATTGGATGGCCGCACCATTAACCTTTTCAACAAGTGAAGTTGATCAAGAAGTTGAAACACACAATGATCCATTAGTACTCACTTTACCAATGTCTGGGTGGAATGTAAAAAAGGTTTTCATAAATAAGGGAAGTTCACTTAATGTGTTGTTTTATGACACATTTCAAAGAATGGGGCTCTAAGATGATCAACTCACACCTTCATTCTACATCATTTAGGGATTCAATGGAATAGCTTCAAAACCAAAAGGAGAAATTTTACTTAAAGTCATGGCAGGACCGAAAACATCCTTACTAAATTCAGTATAGTAGATGCACCATCCCCATATAATGCAATTATTGGAAGACATTGGGTTCATCGTTTGAAAGGAGTAACAACAACTTATCATTAGTAATTTCGATTTCCAACACCGCAAGAAGAAATGGAAATTAAAGGAGATCAAAATGTGGCAAGAGCCCGCGTTCTCACAGAAACACAGATGAATGAAGAACGCACCCTGACATAACAACAAAGAAAGAAAGAGTGAAAATCAAAGCCAAGGAAGATCTAATTAACCAATACATGACCGAAGTTGCGGGAAAAAGTTTATCAAATATAACAAATGTGGATTTCAAATCAAAAGAAGATGCACCAAAGGTTGGAACAAGTGACAACATACCTGAACAAAAATTAAAGGGAGCTCCCAAATTTTTAGGAGCCCCCAAACCTACTTTTTCAGCAGTTGAGGAAACCAAAAGTGTCAATATAGGAACAAAAGAATCCCCAAAAATGATCAAGATTGGAACTTTAATGGAATCAGAACGAGAACATGATTTGTTTAATCTACTCAAAAAATATATTGACATTTTTGCTTGGAGAATGGGAGAATGCCAGGTGTTGATCCAAGTATTGTTCATCACGAATTACATATACATCCAGGCACGACCCCATTTCGGCAACGCATACGCAAGGTAGCTCCGGAATATCATCTATCAGTTGAAAAGGAACTCAAGAAATTTTTGGATGCGGGATTTATTCGAGAAGTGAGGTACCCAACTTGGATATCAAACATGGAGATTGTACCAAAAAAAAACGGAGGTGTAAGAATTTGTATATACTCCACCAATTTAAACAAGGCATGTCTGAAAGATAGTTATCCGCTCCCTAGCATTGGTCAATTAGTGGATGCAGTTGAAGTACATGAGGATTTATCTTTTATGGATGGACATTCAGGGTACAACCAAATTGCCTTAGCTGAAGAAGATCAAGAATATACTGCATTCTTCACCCCACATGGCTTATATTGTTATATAAGTATGCCATTTGGATTTAAGAACGCGGGGGAAATATACCAGCGGCTTGTGGATGCAATTTTCAAACAATGGATATGCCAAACATTGGAGGTTTATGTAGATGATGTGCTTGTAAAAAGTAAATTTTCAAAAGATCATCTACAGGATTTAAAAGAAATTTTCGGAGCTCTGCGCAAATACAAAATGAAGGTCAACCCGGATAAATGTATTTTTGGAGTTACATCAGGAAAGTTTTTGGGATACTTGGTCACTAAAAATGGAATTGAAGTTGATCCGTCCAAAATACAAGCATTTGTTAATATGCCTTCTCCGATGAATGTCAAAGAAGTACATAAATTGAATGGTTGCTTAGATGCACTTAATAGATTCATTACAAGATCTTCCGACAAATGTAAACAATTTTCTGACACTTTAAAGAAGAGGAGCAAATTTGAATGGAATGAAAACTGTGAGCAATCCTTTTAAAACATCAAAGCTTATCTCGCAACAATACCTGCATTACAAAAACCAGATCCATAAGAGGTGTTAGCTTTATACATAGCTGCAAAAGAAGGTGCTGTAAGTGCGGTATTGGTAAGAACAAATGAGAAAGTGGAAAAACCAGTGTATTACATCAGCAAAACTCTTAACTCTGCCGAAAGAAATTACACCGAAACTGAACAAGTGGTATTAACATTAGTTTTTGCCACAAAAAACTGCGCACCTATTTCTTAACACATTATGATCGGGTTCCAAGTAAAGCTCCATTAGAATCTGTACTGAAGAATGCGGGAAAAGTATGGAGAATAACAAAGTGGAGAGCAAAACTAGAGCAATTCCACATCTTATTTGAAATAAAAACCGCACAAAAATCATAAATTTTAGCAGATTTCCTTACGGATTTACCATTAGACGATGGATCTGAAATTCAAAGTATGCCAGGGGAAGAAGAGGATGATGACGATGACTCGTAAGATATTTTAAATTTTGTTAATTCCGGAAGATGAGAAGTGTTCGTTGATGGGGTAAGAAATAAAGAAGGAGCTGGAATAGGAATTGTAATCACAACTCCTACTGGAGATCGAATGGTGCATGCATTTTGTTTGGAATTTAGAGAGCACACATATAACATAGTGGAATATGAAGATGTAGTTCATGCTCTTAAATTCCTCATTGAACTGGGAATAAGTGATGTTCGATTTACAAGTGATTCACAATTGGTGATTCAACAAGTTGAATTAAAATATCAAGCATTTGATGAAGATTTGATAGAATACAAGAATCTTGTTCAACAATTAACATCTCAAGTCCCGAACATGACTTTTCGACATTTATCTAGAGAGAAAAATAGTCATGCTGACGCCTTAGCATATATTTATTCAATGTTAAAAGATCAGAACACGCCAACAATCAAAATTGGACGCATATATGAACTATCAATTAAGATACAATCAGTCAAAAATTTGGAAGAGGAAGTAGATGAAGACCTTGAAGATGAAGTTACAAAAGATGATGTAATTTTTCCACATAGATCAGAAGATGAATCATTATCTGAAGAAGATTGGAGACTCCCATTACATCAATATTTGCAAAATATAATATTACCCGCAAACACGAAAGATGCAAGGAAAATTCAATCAAAGTCTGTAAACTATCAGTTGCGGGATGAAATTTTATACCACAAATCTTTTTTGGGACCATTTCTTTGATGTCTATCAAAAAGTGAAGGACATCGCATTCTCACTGATATTCATTATGCGGATGCGGGAAATCATAGTGGAAGGCGCTCACTTGCACTAAAAACAAGAATGCAAGGGTATTACTGGCCATTCATAAATAAAGATGCATCTAATCTCGCAAGAAAATGTGAAGAATGTTAATGCTCTGCTACAAGAATCAAAGCTCCAGCAACAGAACTCAATTCTGTATTAAGCCCATGGCCATTTGCAAAATGGGGAGTAGATATAGTTGAATCATTAGTGGAATGCACATAGAAAAGAAAATACCTGATTGTAGTAACGGACTATTTCACTAAATGGGTCGAAGCAAAAGCTCTAGCTCGAATCAGGGATACTGATGTTTTTAAATTCTTGTTTGAAGACATAATTTGTAGATTTGGAATCCCGGTGACTATAATCTCTGATAATGGACAACAATTACAAGGAAGAAAATATTGATATGCTTTTTAAAGCATTTAATATTTAAAAGAATTCCACTCCTATTTACCCCCAAAGTAATGGCCAAGCTGAAGCAACAAATAAAACCATTTCTATGAATTTGAAAAAGACTTTAAATGGACATCATAAAAGGTGGTGTGAACAACTTTACAATACTTTATGGGCTTATCGTACAACAAGAAGAGAAGCAACTGAGCAGAAGCAGTTATTCCCACGGAAATCATTTCCCCAACTACAAGACAGAATCTTGGGAAAAAAATTTGAATATAGATTTAATGCTTGAAAAATTGGATGATTTAGCGCTCCTAAAAATGGAAAATTATCAAAGAAGATTGGCCATAGAATACAACAAGAAAGTAAAGTTGCGAAACTTTGTTGAAGGACAATATATGCTACGTCAAATCCCGGAATACCAAAGAGATAAGAAGGTAAAAAAAATTGCACCTACATGGGGAAGACCTTACATCATTTAAGATATTGCAGGATAGGGCTCATACCATCTGCGGAATATGAACAGAGAAGTATTGCGGCATCCATGGAATGCACAATACCTCAAACCATATTATCCATAAGAAAAATAAAGATGGATCATGCAATAACAACTTCAATATCATGAGAATGTGCTAAGCAATCACATCGCTTCATACTAGGTAAAGCATGACAAATGCTATCTCTCTAGAAAATCCATGTAGATGTCTATGAGTGTATGACCAATGAATATTTTGTAAGCAAGAGATGCCTAACATGATATTTTACTTATTGTGAAAACAGGTACAATCATTCCCTAAACGTACTACTTTCGAAATTGGGACCGCATTATTAACTTCCTTTTGGTCAAGGTGAAGTTGATCATATGAGTGTGCCCTCAAAGGTAACTCAAGGTATACTTTTCACCTTGTGGTTTCTCAATTCATACACTCATTACGAAATTCAATTAAATGTATATATTTCTAAACTTAAAAAACACTACTAACATATATATATATATATATATATATATATATATATATATATATATCAAAAAATGTATTACATGTGTTACATTGTACAGATCAAAAAGAAACCTACATGCGTACCACAGACAAAAACAAACTATTGAGGGGCGAAGAATCAACATTTGGGGAAGTATGCTTAGGGATTTCTTTACGACCATACTCATTGGTAAATCCATATGCCTTTACTCTATCTATAGTATTATTTATTGCCTTTGCTACCCCAATACGAGCTTCAATCTTTAACTAAGAGATTTTGGCATGCGCAGTCTCAAGCTCCTGCTTGAATGCACTCACTTCACTCGTAAATTCTTTGGCACGCACATCTAATGATTTAGCTTGCGCTTTCCAATAATTTTTCCTTCCTTGCACAACAGCCAGATCACGTGCAACATTGTCAGCTCTTGAAGTCTTAAGATTCAATTTCCCTTCTGCCTCTTAATCTCTAGTAGTTAACAGATCAAGATGACACTGTACTTCATCCGCTTTGATAGTGGTAAGCTTAATTTCCCTCAGCTCCCTCTGTTTTAGTGACCGCAAGTTGAAGTTTTCCCTCAACTTCTTTAACTATAGTATTTGCAGTTCTGAGTTCTCCTTCTACTTTTTCAACTCTTGAAGTTGCGATCTTGAGTTTTTCCTCGAAGCCTGTAATATAATATAAAACTATAGATTAAGTAATGTAAGAAATTGTATCAAACCGCAATTATGCAATATAATAAGGTACCTCTTGCGAGGGATTCAGACTCTTCTAGTTCATGAATTATTGCCTCTCGAGCATCATCAAGGGAATCAAATTCATTTGAGAGTTTTTGATAGTCGTCAGTAAGACGATGAAGATCTTGATGATATCGATCCAACTCTACCTGTTTTGATGAATCTTCATGTTGTAATCAATTTATTTAATTTGTAAATTTTTCTATTCCTTTTTATAAACGATAAATATCAGTCTCACGCAAACAAACAATTTCTGACAATCTAGAATTTTAGGATCGAGCCTCTACTAGTGCATTTCCATTGCATGAGCATCCGCTACCGCATCATCTCTATCTTTAATGAGTAGAGCAATATAAGAAGAATGTTAAGAATCATGGAATGACTCGGAAGTATAAAATTTTGCAAGAATATTTTTGCGTTCCGCACAAAGCCTACCGGTCTCATCTTCCAATCTTTCTGTTCACGCACACGCCCCAGTAATACTATCTTTAGTCCACTAGAGAGCAACGTTATATTCGTTTTTCTTACGGAGACTCTCCATATATAATAAACGATATTTTAAATCTGATTCTTCATACATGGAATTTGCACGATTCAACTTGTCAACCAACTTTTTATATCTTTCCTTGATCTCCTTATTCTCTTTATTGATTTTAATCACATGATCCGTAAGACGCTTGTCCCTATTACACATCTTATTTATAAGATCTAAACCCCTTGCTGACCCCATAAAGTATGATTTAGAGAAAAATAAAAATAAATTGAAGAAAGTAACAAGAGATAAAGAATAAACCTTGGTTCTGAAGATCCAATAATTGCTGAAGAAGAATCTCATTGTCCCGCTTCAGCTCTTCTGCATTTTGTACCGCAACATTCTCCTGTAGCAACTCTGCCCGCAAGCTAGAATTTTCTTCTTCAGCCTTGATCAATTCTGCTTCTACTTTCCTATACTTTGTTTCCATCTTTATTGATCGACCCATGAAGAACTTTTATGCAACATATGCAACATTTTTTCCACGAGCAAGCTACATTTTTTTATTTAATTAGTCAATATATATACATGTAAAATAGCTTGTTGAGGGAAAGAATATGCTCCACCATCCGCGAGAGCGATTAAATCCACAAAAAGAAGAAGAAAGATTAATATCAAAAGAAGAGCGGACATGATTACCTTGATCTTTTAGCCAAGCCTCTTTCACCGATTCATAAGAGAAAGATCGCATACGTTCATGCAAAGATTCCACCGCAGCAGAGTCAGTGTCGACGGGTTGAAAATTATACGGAATAGACAGCAAATCCTTTGACATGAACCAACGAAAAGCCTCTTCTTCTCTATCAACAAGCCTTTCATCTTCCATTATTCCTTTGCTTTTACCATTGTCTGAAGTGCCTCATTGCCATTTTTATTGGTAGTATCAGTGACAGTTATACCCCTATCACTACCTTAATTAGTAGCAACATGGGTAGTTATTTCAGGTTCCTCTTTATCAGACGAACCTCCCTTCTCACTAACAAAAGGCACAAGGTAGTCTTCTTCGTATAAAGGAGGTGAAAATCGAGGAGGAACAAATGAAAATTGGGAAGCAGTAGACTGAGAAGTAGATGCACCCATACACATACCACATTCCAAGTAGATAGATTGATCCACTAATTCATTAGTTCTATTCTCTTCCGCATCAACAGAAGAATCCACGGGCCCAACAGATTGATCCCCATGACCCTCATGGGTACCTACGGGTTCAGACTCTACGGGATCAATAAAAAATCTCACTCCTGTTTTGTTGATTGAAGCGAAATATTTTGTCCATCATCACCTTTCTCAAATTCATTATTATCAGAGCCAAGACCTTCATTTCTTTCAATATTTTTTGGAGAGGAACTAGTTATATCAAGGATTTCCCTTTCCTCCCGCTCAGTAGAAGTACGAGACACAATCTTGGTCCTTTTATGACCCTATCAACATCCAATTGATAAAAAGACAATTTAATAAATAAAATTCAGATATATTTTTACAAATTCATTTAAATAAATAATACCTTGCTTCCTCTAGCAATAACCTTTCGTTTCTTTCCCGCATCACTTTCAGAATCTTCTTCCACTCGAGGCTATATGAGACAACAACAACTTAAGTAATTTTTAAAGACGAAAGTTAAACATGAGAACTAAATATTACAATCATACCTACTCTTTCATCATAATTGAAAGAAAAACCATCAAAGTTTAATTGTCATGGACAATAAATATGCGGACCAGAAGTAAGGTTGCGAACCATAATATCTTGTACAAAACCATAAATCCAGGGACCTTCTATTACCAAAGGAGTATGGTACCACCTGAAGTCATGATCATCACGATTTTTTTTCTTCTTCAAGGTTTGTTGCGTTCCAGGAATAACTTTTAACTTGGAATTATCAATTTCCCAAAGCAAGCGAAAACCTTCACCACCTCTTCGTCCCGGACCAATACTCCATTTCTTTATAATTCTTCGTAGCCATAGCATCAACATAAGTAGCATGGAAATTTTCTACAGTATGGTACTTACGTTCCATAGGATGGGAACATAACTTTTGAGATTCGTTTCCCCCTTGTTGCGTTTATGACATTCATTTAATACACGCCACCAATTTCCATTATAACGATCAATGGAACGACCCGCATAATGATCATCTACTTTACTACGACCCGAAAGAACTTCATACTGAAATGAATCTCCACTCTTGTATAAAGGAGGCTCCAAACCTGCATCCAATGCACCCGCAACTATCAACAATTTATTCGCACTATATGGTAACATCCTTATCATATCAAGCGTTATTTCATCACCATCAGCGGGCTCATAAAAATAAACTTTGAAATCATTCAGATTGTGTTTTCTCCTAAACTCATTAAGATCCTCAAATCTGAAGCTTAAATTATCATTGGCCCACTTGTTCCTACGGAAATAAGTTTTTTTGATCGCAGCAGTAACTGTACTTGCAAAATATTTTCCTACGGGATGAATCACATTAAGGGGCTGAGGATCTGAGAGACCATATTTTCCTCCCGCCTTTGTTTTTTTCGCAAAATATCGAGATGTTTTCTTCTCCGAAGGCTTCTTACTTTGGTGCATGACAGATTTAGACACACTACTATCTTTTTCTCCTGACATAATAAATTCTATCTACAAACAATCAACAAGGGCAAGAACAATTAATGACAGATTCATCTTGATAGGGAAAATCAAGAACAAATCAATAATAGACAACTTCTACAAACAAATATCAACGAGAAATTCTTCAAAAATATCATTCTTTTTACCACCAGAAAGTAATCAAGATATTAATCAAACATAAACACTAGCGGATAATCAATTCTCTATTTGAGAAAATTGAAAGATTATAACCATAAATTTATTAGGACAAACATTGTTTATCATCAAAGTTCAAGAAAAAGATTAAAGCTATAAACAAGATCATCATCACCATTATTTACCATTAAAGTTCAGTCAAGAAGTTCAACTGACACAAATCAATATTTTAGGGTCAGCATTATCATCATTTTTCAAGCAATTGGATCATTAACATCATTGTCATTATTTTTCAAGCAAATCACAAAACCAAAGTTCATATAAAACCAGAAAATAAAGATAAAATTTTTACCTGCAATAATGGTAAAATCAAAAGTCTTATCAACAGAAGGCTTGAACTCAGAAGAAAAATGGTACCCAATCTCGATGAAAAGAAATCTTTGATTAAAAGAGAAAATCAAGACAGAAAAATTGAACTAATCAGATTCCAAAAATCTCTGAGAAAAAGTTTTTGAAAATGAATGAAGTTAAGCCAAAACTTTATGAAGAAGAAGACAAAGAAGATAGAGAATAAAAGTAATGATCTTATATGAAGATTTTAAAAACCGTCAGAAGAATAAAATCAATATAAGAGAGAAAATTTATTGAAGACGTGGAAATCGATAAAAATATGATAAATTTTTCTTTCAAAATTCTGCCATATGTAGAATACAAAATAAAAAGGGAAAAATTGCGAATACCAAATCTCCACCGTAAACGTGTCAAAATTCCAACATGGGAACATCAGGTTATGATGAAATAAGAAATACCAAATCAAGACTCAATAGAAAATCTCATATCTCAACGAAGATCAACAGTTGGAATAAATTTAGACAGCTATTGTTTAAGACATGACAAGTGGTACAGAACTGACACCCTTACTGCATGACAGACACGTCTCAATCATGCACGTTGCGAGACAAAAGATTTAAAGCATGACACAAAAGAGTCAAAGCATGACACATCGTTCCCAGAAACCACGTGCCGAACATGCAACAATATGGAAAAGATTATACGGTCCACAACTCTATATGACCACACCATATTCATGAAAAAGCTAACGTGGAATAATCTAATTGGATAAAACAAGAAGTGAGACCGCAACAAGGATGCGATTCATCCGTTGTGAAATCAAATAAGACAAGAAAGACCCGCATCATACCCTGCGGAATATACAAAAAGTGTGCGGAACAAACATCATACCAGCATATAGATAAGAATAAATAACTGGAAAGAGAATTTTAGTGGAACCTTTGTGAAATCCTATAAATACCAGACTCAAGGACGGAGAAAGGGGTCGGAAAAATATTAAAAGAGAATAAGGACTAAGAAAATTGGATTAGGTAAAAGCAAATAGAATGTGTTGATTAATTTGTTTATCATTGTAATCATTTTAATCTTAAATAAACAATCAATTTATCATTGTTTGAATCTTATTTCCAATGTCTTTTAGATGATAAATTCATTTGATTGTGTTACTAGATTTTAATAATCACAGACTCCATGCCTCCGGCACTCCAAACTAATTCAGCAAAAACCAAAAACCATGCATTGATTAGGTTACCAGCAGAAGCGACAAAGTTTCCACCAGAATTAAACACGTTTGTTTTGGGTGCTCTGGATGCTCTTTGACTTTGAGCGATCGCCATTTCGAAGATAATGCGGTGAACTAATCTATTAGATTATCACTCCAAGACACGATTTTTTCTGCACAAGTGAAAGAACGTTTTAGGAAGAAAGTTTATGATCTATATCAGACCAGCTATAAATTTCTCTAATCACATTCTATTTAGAAAAAAACGGTTTCATACATGTAAACCCTTAAAATTCCAAACCCCTAAATCTGTGCACACAGACCTGCTTATGCTGTGCACCGGAGAAGGGATAGAAAGATGACAGGAGTCCCAGAAGATGGCGTTGTTAGCTAGTCTTGAAGATTTGAGGCAGAAAGTGGTGGATCTTGCTAAAGAAAGGGAATGGGAAAAGTATATTTGATATATGTAATCCAAGAAATCTTCTTCTAGCTCTGATGGAAGAAGTAGGATAGTTTACCAGAGATATTTGAATTCAAGGGTGAAGTACCGAAACTAAGAATTATCAGATTGTAAAGAAGAAGAGAAAGAACATTTAGGAGAAGAATTTGCAGATGTTTTAATGTATCTAATTCAAGTTTTCACTATTATGGTATTGATCTTGGTAAAGGTGCTCTTAGAGAAGTTGATCTTAATGCTCCTGTGAATCGCTACAAAAAGAATACTCGTAATTCAGAAGAGAAGAAGAAATCTGATGATGGTGATAAGATCACAAACCAAGACAGTAGTAATGGCATCTCTGAAGTCTGAAGATTTACTGAATTATATTACACCCTTTACTTAGTTTATCAATTTTCATTACCCTTTTGGGTATTCATGTATCTTCCCTGTGGTCCATGTATAAAAATGGTTAGTTGTCATCTTCTTGTTCTTTTTTAAGGAAGATGCAGTATCTAGATATGGTCCCTAAATTGCAAAATGAATTTGACTCAAGTTCTCAGATTTATGTGTTTGTTCATATACTGAGGTTCGTATAATCCAGTGTTAAGCTAAGAGTTAGTGCATGCAAGTAGAAGGGTAAGCTCAAATTAACGAAGAAGTGAATATAAGAAATGGTTTCTAAGTTTAGTGATCAATTTGTAAGGGTTTTAATTTTCATCAAAAACAGAATCGTGGGAGGACCTCTGCTCCATATATGGAACCAGGGTGCAGCTAATAACCGTATTAGTATAATACTTTAATCTCTACTTGCTAGAATTATACGTGACCACGGTCAGCCATTGCCATCCATAACATCACTTGCAGGAGCGACAGAACATTATCACACTGAAATTATAAACATCACTGTCTAAATTACATTATACGCGTGAGGTCAATTTACTATATTTTTAGTTGTAGACCAACTGTGGATATGTATTGGGTATCATTTCTTTGATGATGACTTGAATTCCATTTCTATTTCAATTGCTCTTTCTGTTCTAAAAAATTCTAAACTTACGCTCCTTTTTATATTAAGCTATTGCAGATGTTATAACACAAAAAAGAGCAAATGAAAATAGAGAATAAATTGAGAGATTTTCTGATCTTTCCGTCCACTACATACCAACTCTTAACAAGGAAAAGCCTACGTATAATTAAAAGCTATTGGCTCAACAGGAGTTGTAATACATGATATATATGGTCTTAGGTATGATGAACGTCATAAAAGTCATGAGTCAAATGCAATAAAGGAAATCAGAATAGAGATCCAATGGGAAACAATAAATATCCTTTCACCGGTTTTGGTTGCAGTAATATTACTCTTTTACGCGATGTGGTCATGTTACTCTGCTAAGATTAATATGAAAGAGATAGAAGGTTATGTTCAAAAGTTAAATTGGAGCAGATAATGGTCATAATACCTCTGAAAACGACCACCACCGTCCACTAAAACCTACCTTGGTTGAATTTGACTTAGAAATTTACTTTTTTAAGGAAAACCAAAACTAGTTTCTTCCAAAGAGATCAGTGTATTAAAACGATTCACGTGTTAAAGCAAAGCCAGTTGGGTGGGTATATTGGTTAATTTGTCAATTACCATCCCAAAGTAGGATGGATTGTTAAATTGGTATTTTGGGAGTTTATCAATTGAGGCATAAGTTAAGTCGATCGTCTATGTTTGAGACGATCGAGTCATGTTGAGCCAGCGGTCGAATCTCAACGGCTATAATCCAACGGCTCTGATTCTCTCCCTTATAAATTTAAATATTTTCAACTCCAAAATCACATCTTCACCACTTAAAAAATCTTCTACTTCCACTTCAATCTTAATCTTTCCATCTCAAACTCTTCTTCTTAACTTTTGCTAAAAAAAATCAGAAAAAAATAGCAAAAATTGCAACCCAACTTGATCTCCCAACACAACTTGATTTTTCTGGAGTCATACTCGAAGATGCTATTAATAATATTTGTGATGGTTATGAGAAAATTGAGAATGAGAAAAAACAAAGAGGTCTTCAAGTTTTAGATGTTAACCAAGTCAAATCTGCAACTACTTAAAAAAGTAGAGTTCAAGACAAAATCAAAGGAAAAGAAAATTTGAAAGTAAACAGTACGATTGTTCACAAAAAATAGAAAAAATCTTCTCAAGAGCGCATTCAATGGAAGATCCGTCAAATGAAGATAAAAAGGAGGCTCGAGATTGTCAGAGATTTTTACTGAAGTATATTAATTTTTACTACCCTAATTTATATCTTATAAAAGAGCGTAGTATATTAAATTAATGTAATAAAGATTGATGTTTTAATATAATTTTAATTACTTTAATCTAATTTTAGTTAATTTAATTTAATTTAATTTTAATTTTGGTTAAGTTAAGCTTGTTCATTCCTTTTGAAATCAAAGTATATTTAATTAAAAATTTATAATTGAATTAGTTTATTGCTAAAATCACAAACAGCCGTTTGATTAAATCTAGATGAACGACTAAGATCGAAATTATAAATTATATAACAGTTGTTATTGAAAACTGAGACGATCGGCTTAGGTTGAGCCGACAACGGCTAGTTCCATAAAATGACTATAAAATAGTTATATAAATTCAAGTATTTTCACTTCCCAAATCACACATTCTCCAACTTCTTTTACACCCGACAAAGTTTACCATTGTTGAAGATCTATCTCTATGTAGAAACTTTGTTGCATGCTACCCGACAAGGAATGCAGAACGACGACAAAATGGTTTTGTGAGTATGAGTTACTGGAGCAGAATCTATGAAAACTTTTGCACTGAAACCGGTAACCTGAATAACCGTAATGTAGCTGGGTTGTTTTGTCGGTATCAAACTATAAGAAGACAAGTGGAAGAATTTATAGTTTTAGTGCGGGTTTTCAATCAATATCGATTAAGGGGTGAAACCAATGCTGAAGTTGTATTACGAGCTCGAGAAGAATGGCGAAGATAGAAAAGGACAAGTTTTGCTTATGAAGCTCATTACGCAATCCTGAGGGATTTTTTGATTGTACCTTTGAGATGTTAAAAAGTAGGCATGCTACTCCAGAAAAAAAACGTCGTTAAATTTTAAATGAATGTGAAATAAAATTAATGATTTCTTTTTTGCTTTATGGAGCTCATTATGCAATCTTGAAGGAGTTTTTGATTGCATGTATGAGATTAATTGTGATTACATGCTCTCTATTTCAATTACAAATATCATAAATAGTTGGTGTAAAATTATAGCCAATCTAAAACAAGTCGACCCAAAGTTAATGACTAGTTCTTCATCACAGTAGTACAAACAAAATCGAATTTAAAAATGAACTTCCACGTACAATCAGAAATTTAAAAAGTTGCAGTTAAGTTTAGTTTTACCTTTTTTGGGGTTTTGATTTTTCTTGAACATTCCTTATTTTATCTCGAGGCATCTTTTTGATACAAAGGTAAAATTTAGAAGCAAAAATTAAACAAAATATAAGTAAAGTTATCGGTGGGAGGAGATGGTGTAGAAAAAGGTAGTTAGTGGTAGAGATGGAGTAGAAAATTGATTTGAAACTTGGGTTTTTATTGGTTTAGTTGTTGAGGTAGTTTTGTTGTTTGGTATAAACAAAAGTCAAGAGGTAATACATAGGATACTTGAAAATTTATATGGGTGGTAATGTGGGTGAAAAATAAGGTGTTGGAGAATATTCTTGTAACAGTAAGCAAACCAAACAGAAACTTGAAAGAGATTAATCGTTAGAACAAAACAGCACAGTTCAGACAACCACACAAGCACAGAGAGATGGAGTCGCCTGTTCAACAGACTGCCCTTAACTCAATATTTGTCAGGTACACCTTTAGAAAGATGTTGCTATACCTCTAGAGATGACAAATTTGAATCCAGGATAAAACCACCTGATACCAACCCAGTTAGCAAGACTCGTTGGCCCATTGTGAACTTAACAGTAGAAGAAAAATTAAGAAGTAAACTAGTGCGCAAATCAAAGCAAGAAGAGGGGAAAAGTCGTCAGGTCAGTGGCTGTGACTGGGGTAAGAAAAAATCTGACTTTTGTTTTTCTTTTAAAGAAGAAGAAGACTGTTGATTATCAAACGATAAAAAATCAATTCATTAAACATATTTAATTCGAGTTATTTAATTAAAAGATTTTGTTATTTAAACCTGATTTAAATTTATAAATTCAAAACGGTAAAATATTTAATGTACAAAATTAAAATATAAAACCGTTGGATCTCAGATGGGCACTCGTAGGCACACGCAAGGCACACGCCAAGGCTCACGCCAATGGTCACACCAATGGTCACGCCAAAGGTCGCACCAAAATGGTCACCAAGGCTCGCACCAAGGCTCGCGCCAAGGCTCACGCAAAAGCACATGCAAAAGCACACGCAATCTCCGCAAGCCCGCGGTCCGCGGTGCTTCGGTGCGAAGCACCGCACATGTGTGCATTTGCCCACTAGTCCATTTCCTAAGTCCATATCCAATCCACTAGTTCTTTTTCCTTATATAGAACGTTTGTGGTAAAGAGGATAAACTTCCTCCTTGGTTTGCCCAATATGGGACAAACCAAAGGTTTCTCATTCACTAAGAAGTGAAAATGGATGGCTCTATTTTTCCACCCCAAGTTTGGACTAGTGACCCTTGATCCCACTAAGATATATTAGGTAACAAAAATCATTTTAAGTAAGAATCCATTTTTAATTCTAACAATCCCCCACATGAATGAAGAAAGCGATAAATCAGAAAACCGGAAAACGAGAAATACCTCTTAACCAATAGGTGTCCATAAGGAATTGAACCTCTGCTTAGTGAGAAGTACCGGAACTACTTGATGTTAAGTGAACACGATGTCTTGAACTACCATGGTTTGGTGTAATTCATCAATAGCTCCTTACGCGAGATATCTCTCAAGAGTGCTGTTAAGTTCACGTCGTTGTGTCCGTTTTGGCCCTGGACATATCCCGTTTCTCAGAATGCTCTAGAGAATCAGCTCAATTCTCATAGGAAGCGACCCACTTCCTCATTCAGATAGGTGAGTTCTATCAAGAGTGTTAACTGCTACACCCCATTTCAATCTTAAATTGAAACTATAGAACTCATTAAGACTTTATTATAAATCATCCTCACATGCAGTCACACCATCACGTCTACACCATAGGGAAAGGACATGGAAGTTAATTCCCAGATAGTGTTTAATTTTTACCCGCCACAAATTAGTTGTCTCATTCAAAACCTTGATCTTGGGATCTCCAGTCAGCAAGGTTGAGTATCCTTCATGGAAAGTTTTAATTGATGAGCTTAAGCCCCATCCCCCTCGATGCATTACTAACTATCTCCTTGGACAAGCCTTTCGTCAAAGGATCCGCGATATTCTCCTTAGACCACACAAAGTCAACAGAAATAACGCCAGTTGAGATTAGTTGTTTTAGAGAATTGTGTCTTCTCCTGATATGAATAGATTTTCCGTTATAGTTGCTGTTTTTAGCATTAGCTATTGCATCTTGACTATCAAAATGTATAGATATAGCTGGCACAGGCCTATGCCAGAGAGGAATGTCTTCTAAAAAACATCTTAGCCAAGCGGCTTCCTCTCCTGCTTTATCTAACGCAATAAACTCAGATTCCATAGTGGATCGAGCGATACAGTTCTCTTTGGAACTCTTCCAAGACACTGATCCACAACCTAGAGTGAATACGTATCCACTCGTAGACTTAGACTCCTCTGAGTCTGCTATCCAGTTTGCATCACAGTATCCTTCAAGAACAGCAGGGTGTCTTTCATAACTTAAACGGTAGTTTAAAGTGTATTTAAGATACCTCAACACTCTGAAAAGTGCATCCCAATGTTCATGTCCTGGATTACAGGTATACCTACTAAGTCTACTCACAGCATAGGCAATGTCTGGTCTTGTGCAGTTCATTAAATACATCAGACTTCCTATGACTCGTGAATATTCAAGTTGCGAGACTCCATTGCCTTTGTTTTTCTTGAGTTTGCAAGAAGGGTCAAATGGAGTACTTGCAGGTTTACTATCAAACTTGTTAAATTTCTTAAGAACTGATTTAACATAATGAGATTGACTAAGACTGCATCCATTAGACTCCTTTCTAATTTTCATCCCTAGGATTACATCAGCAGGACCTAAGTCTTTCATGTCAAAGTTCTCACTCAACATGTTCTTAGTGGAATTAATGATTTTTAAGGTTGTGCCTAGTATAAGCATATCATCAACATACAAGCATACAATTACACAGGCATCATTTATAGATTTATTGTACACACATTTGTCAGCTTCATTTATTTTAAATCCACTAGAGAACATTACATGATCAAATTTTTCATGCCATTGTTTCGGTGCTTGTTTCAAGCCATATAAAGATTTTTTAAGTCTGCGCACTTTGTTTTCATAACCCTTCACTACAAAGCCTTCGGGTTGGTCCATATAAATTTCTTCATCTAATTCACCATTTAGGAACGCAGTTTTTACATCCATTTGATGTATTTCTAGGTTATGAATTGCAGCGATTGCAATTAGCATCCTAATGGAAGCAATTCTAGTGACAGGTGAATAAGTGTCAAAGAAATCTACACCTTCTATTTGTTTATAGCGCTTAGCTACTAGTCTAGCTTTATACTTTTCCACAGTTCCATCTACCTTACGTTTTCTCTTGAAGATCCATTTACAGCCTATGGGTTTGCATCCTGGAGGTAAATCTACTATCTCCCAATAGAATCCATTTCACTAATATTGGATTCTTTCCACCATGGAGCTTCAGAAGAAGTCATGGCCTCTTTATAGGTTTGTGGATCAGTTTCAACTAAACAGGTTATGAAGTATGGCCCAAAAGATTTTTCTATTCTAAGTCTTTTGCCTCTTCTAGGTTCATAAACAGATTCATCTTCTTCTATCGGTAAAATATGGCTAGAAGAAGGGACATCTAGGGGATCATCACATATCATGCGAGATTCAGATTTCAACGGAAACACATTTTCAAAAAATGTAGCATCCCTAGATTCCATAATGGTGTTCACACCAATTTCTGAGTTTTCAGAACTCACAACCATAAACCTATAAGCAATGGTGTGTTCGGGATATCCTATGAAGACACAATCAACCGTTTTAGGTCCTATTTTAGTCCTCTTAGGTGGAGGAATAGAGACCTTGGCTAAACACCCCCACACTTTGAGGTATCCATAAGAGGGTTGTTTGCCTTTCCATAATTCATACGGTGATTTGACTTATCCTTTAAGGGGTACTCTGTTCAGGATATAGCAAGCTGAGAGGACGACCTCCCCCCACAAGTTCGCCGGTAGTCCTGAACTGATTAACATGGCATTCATCATCTCCTTAAGGGTTCGGTTTTTCCGTTCAGCCACTCCATTTGATTGTGGTGAATAAGGAGGAGTTACCTCATGAAAAATGCCATGTTGTGCACAAAAGTCTCCTATAGGGATTACATATTCACCCCCACGGTCAGATCTAATGGTTTTAATTGTGGTGTTCAATTGGTTTTCTACTTCTAATTTATATAATTTAAATGCTTCTAAAGCATCATCTTTCCCTTTAAGGAAGTAAATATGACAGTATCTAGTACAGTCATCTATGAAAGTGACAAACCATTTTTTACCACCTCTAGTTTGGATTGATTTCATATCAACTAAGTCTGAGTGAATTAACTCTAAGGGATTAGAATTTCTGTGGACATTTTTCTTAAAGGGCTTCTTTGCATATTTTGATTCTACACAAACTTCACATTTATGTTCATATTCCAAATTTAATTTTGGAATGCAGCCATAGTTTGCCAATTTGTTCATTGATTTATAATTTACATGACCAAGTCTACCATGCCAGATATTCAATGAGACAACAACATAAGAAGAATCAATTTTATTAACTTCAACAGAGGTTACAGATAATTTGTATAGGCCTTCATCCTTATAGCCCTTTCCCATAAAATTCTTTCCCTTAGTGATAGTCACTTTCCCAGACTCAAATACAATCTTAAAGCCCTTATCATCTAGCACATCACTTGAAACGAGATTCTTACAGATGTCTGGTACATGTAAAACTTCATTCAATATGAGGATTTTCCCGGAAGAGAGCTTCAGCGAAACTTTTCCTTCTCCTGCAACCTGTGCTGCAGATGAATTACCCATATAGAGTTTTTCTCCTTCTCCTACCGTCTGATAGGAGGTGATGTCTTTACTTCCGCAGACATGTTTGTTAGCTCCAGAGTCTACCCACCAGTCTCTCACATTGGTAACTAAGTTAACCTCAGACACAGTGCCAGAAAACTCATTTTTACTACTTTCAACTAAGTTTACATTTGATTTCTTAAAATTTGCATCTTCGTTTTCTACAATGAATTGCCATATGGCCAGACACACCACAAACATAACATGCTCCCTTAATTTTACCAATAGCAGATTTTGGTTTTTGAAATGTACATTTTCTTTGCAGGCCAGGCTTGCACTTGTTGTGGTCCAGACTTAGATTAGCAAATTTGTGTTCGATGACGTGAGCTTTGCTTGACATGTCTCTTGCAGAAGAAACATTCTTGTCCTTTGAACACATCAATTCTTCAACTTGGATTTTCTTGCCCAATTCTACCATGGAAATTTCACCAGTTTCATGCCTTAGTCTTCTCTTGTATTCATCACAGGAATTTGGCAATTTTTCAATAACAGCAGAAACTTGAAATGTTTCATCAATAACCATTCCTTCAACAATTATTTCATTAATAATTTTTTGCAACTCTAGAAACTGATCAACCACTGATTTATCATTCATCATTTTATATTCCAGAAAACGTGCAACCAGGAACTTTTTACTTCCTGCTGTTTCTGTTTCATATTTATCTTGTAGTGCAGTCCATATGTTATAGGCATTGAAATTATCCTTAGCATTGTAAAAATCATATAGAGCATCTTCTAGGCAGTTTAAGATATGATTTTTGGCCATATAATTACTTCTCTTCCAACTTTCTAAGTCCTGTAATTTTTCAGGTTCATTCAGAGACTCACCAAAAGGCTTCAGAACCATCTCATCTAGCATGTGGAAACTCAGGAAAAATAACATTTTTGACTGCCATCTCTTGAAGTCCTTTCCAGAAAATTTCTGAGTTCTGTCAACATCAGTCTTCACCATTGTTACAGAAGAATTTTTTTCAAATAATACAACTATTGAGTTAAGAATGTTGGAGAATATTCCTGTAACAGTAAGCAAACCAAACAAAAACTTGAAAGAGATTAATCGTTAGAACAAAACAGCACAGTTCAGACAAACACACACACATGAAGATGGAGTCGCCTGTTCAACAGACTGCCCTTAACTCAATATTTGTCAGGTACACCTTTAGAAAGATGTTGCTATACCTTTAGAGATGACAAATTTGAATCCAGGATAAAACCACCTGATACCAACCCAGTTAGCAAGACTCGTTGGCCCGTTGTGAACTTAACAGTAGAAGAAAAATTAAGAAGTAAACTAGTGTGCAAATCAAAGCAAGAAGAGGGGAAAAGTCGTCAGGTCAGTGGCTGTGACTGGGGTAAGAAAAAATCTGACTTTTGTTTTTCTTTTAAAGAAGAAGAAGACTGTTGATTATCAAACGGTAAAAAATCAATTAATTAAACATATTTAATTCGAGATATTTAATTAAAAGATTTTGTTATTTAAACCTGATTTAAATTTATAAATTCAAAACGGTAAAATACTTAATGTAGAAAATTAAAATATAAAACCGTTGGATCTCAGATGGGCACACGCAGGCACACGCAAAGCACACGCCAAGGCTCACGCCAAGGCTCGCGCCAAGGCTCACCCAAGGCTCACGTAAAAGCACACGCAAGCTCCGCAAGTCCGCGGTGCTTCGGTGCGAAGCACCCACATGTGTGCATTTGCCCACTAGTCCATTTCCTAAGTCCATATCCAATCCACTAGTTCTTTTTACTTATATAGAACGTTTGTGGTAAAGAGGATAAACTTTCTCCTTGGTTTGCCCAATATGGGACAAACCAAAGGTTTCTCATTCACTAAGAAGTGAAAATGAATGGCTCTATTTTTCCACCCCAAGTTTGGATTAGTGACCCTTGATCCCACTAAGATATATTAGGTAACAAAAATCATTTTAAGTAAGAATCCATTTTTAATTCTAACATAAGGAAAGTATATGGGTGGAAAATTTAGGTGAAACCTAAAACACTATTCTTCGTAGCCATTCAATATTACTTTTATTATTCCATATTATTTTATTTGGCCAGTTTAATTCCATCCTAAACATCAAGTAAAAAGGGAGAGAAAAGCGTGACATGCCCCTAAAACACCGAAATAGACCAAACCTAGTTGGACGTCTAGACCTAGGTAACAAATCAGATTATCATTGTGATGGTTACTGATTCTTAAGAGAGTGTCATCAGCATCAAGAATTAATTCTTAAATTAAAGATTGGCAGTGGTAAGAATGTTATTGTTAGGAAATGCAACAACAAAATCATATAAATAACAATAAATATAAATAACTGAAAAAATTAAATCAAATCAAATGTACAAAAAACAATTTAAAGATGACAAAGTTACTTGGTCATTAAGTTGTCCTTAATGCAATACATGTACATCTAAAAAGAAGAGCATTGTTAATATGCCGCAGTGGAGTTGCAACCAAGATAAAAATTGCCTGATGCAACTAGCATATAAAACTAAAACAGTTAATACTAAATTGTACACAACAAAATAAAAGAGGGAAAAGGAAATAGGGATAATAGCCTGCTCTCTGATATATTGATATGAAAATTATATAGGAAAACCAAAAAGGGTGCAGTAATGGCTGGTTAAGGCAATTGATGGAAAATCAATTCATGACTTAATATGCAACCACAAAGAAGAAAAAGAGTAGCAAATTCAAATTAATCCATGGTAACAAAAGATTATGCCCTTGGTTAGATTCCATCAACCGGTAACAAAAATTATAATAACAATAATATGCAATTTTATTGTTCCATATTATTTTATCTGGGTAGTTTCCATCCCGAATATCAAGTAAAAAGTGAGGAAAAAACGATACCGCCCCTAAAACACCGAAATAGACCAAACCTAGCTGGATGCCTAGACCTAGGTAACAAATTAGATTATGGTAGTGGTAACTATATGTCATCTGGTGCATAAATTTGGTTATTAGTTCTTAAGATAATGTCATCATAACCCAAAATTAATTCTCAAATTACATATTGACAGTAGTAAGAATGTTACTGTTAGAAAATGCAACAATAAAATTATGCAAATACTGATAAATATAAATAACTGAAAAATCAAATTAAATCACATGTATAAAAAAACAATATAGAGATGACAAAGTTACTTGGTTATCAAGCTGTTTTTGATACAATTATACATATGTACATCTAAAAAAACTAATTAATACGCCACAATGAAGTTGCGTTAAAGACAAAATCTGTTTGATACAACTAGTATATAACACTACGACAATTAAACACTTAATTGCGCGAAACAAAACGAGAAGAGGAGAAATAAGCTAGGGATAATAGTCTTCTCTTGGATGCATTGAAATGAGAATTTATTGGCAAACTAAAGAAGGTGCAAAAATGGATGGTCAAGGCAATTGATGGAAAATCAATTCCTGACTTGATGCAATGTCATAAAGAAGAAAACAAACAACAAATTCAAATTAATTCAAACCAACTATTAGTGCTAGAAATTATTTTTGTTAACACATTCTTATACATCTGGTCAGATTCCGGCAAATGGTAATAAAAAATTAGCAACAATGATATAGGATTTTATTTTTTCATATTATTTTATTTGGGCAATTTTTATCCCGAACATCAAGTATAGAGAGAGAGGAAAACAAGACATAACCTTAAAACACCGAAATAGACCAAACCGGATTATGGTAGTGGCAACCATTTATCATCTAGTGCATAAATATGGCTACTAATTCTTAAGGGAGTGTCGTCAAAATCCAGAATTAATTCCCAAATAACATATTGGCAGTAGTAAGAATGATTTAGGAAATGCAACAACGAAATCATGCAAATAATGATATTAATAAATAACTAAAAAATCAAATTAAATCAAATGTACAGAAAACAATATAAGAAGACAAAGTTACTTGGTTATCAAGTTATCCTTAATACAATTATACACATATACATCTAAAAAAGAGCAATGTTAATGCGCTACCGTGGAGTTGCATCCAAGGTGGAAACTATCTAATGCAACTAGCGTATAGCACTACAACATTTTAAACATTCAATTGCGTGAAACAAAATGATAAGAGGCGAAAGGAGCTAGAGATAATAACCTGCTTTCGAATACACCGAAATTTCAATCATAGGCAAACCAAAGAGGGTAAAATAATGTCTAGTCAAGGAAATTAATGGAGAATCAACTCATGAGTTAATGGACGCGACCATAAATAAGAAAATGAGCAAAAAATTTAAATTAATTCAAACCGGACATTAGTGTTAGAGTAAAAAATGATAACAAAAGATTACAACCCCATCCCCACCCAATTTAAGCAAAATATAAATGAGAAATAAATTATGAATTTAAATTCCTTAACAAAAAAAAGTTAAAAAAATATGAAAGGATTTAGTGAACCCATACCCAAGCCCAGCCTGGTATGGCCTGAAAGAACGGATGGTGTCGTTCGCACCACGCATGTGTGAAACTATATGGTTAACCCAAACTAGTCATTACCCCTCTTCCTCACACGAGGTTGAGTGTACTTCCTTGATGGTAAGGTTTTTGATAAGATAAAGTTCCCCCCACCCCCACTCCCTCGATACATCACTAACTACCTCTTTGTATAATCTTCTTCAAAGGGTCCGCGATATTCTCCTTAGGCTTTACAAAGTTAATTGAAATAACGCTAGTTGAGAGTAGTTGCTTCACAAAGTTATGTCTTTCGAGAATATATGTAGACTTTCCAAATAAACATAGTTTTTTTGCTTTAGCTATCACAACTTAACTATACAATGTATTGATATAGCTTACAAAGGCATACAACAGAGAGGAATGTATTCTAAAAAGTATGTTAGCTACTTTGCCTCCTCTCCTGCTTTATCTAACACCATAAACTCTGATTTCACAGCGAATCGAGCTATACATATATGTTTAGAGAACTTCCAAGAAACAGACCCACCTTATAGACTAACATATTTTCTCGTAAATATAGACTCCTCTGAGTCAGCTATCTAGTTTGCATCATAAAATCCCTCAAGGACGGGAGGATTCCTTTCATGATTCAAACAAAAGGTCAAAGTATATTTAAGTACCTAAAAAATCTAATAAGAGCATCCGAATGTTGCTATCCTGGATTACAAGTATACATACTTAACCTACTCACAACATAAATAAATATCTGGTCCCGTAAAATTCATTAAATACACCAGACTTCCAATAACATGTGAGTATATTTAAAATTTGAAACACCCTTACCCTTATTCTTTTTGATATTACAAGAAGGGTCATACGGCATACAAGTAGGATTAACATCAAAATGATTATATCTTTTAGGCACACGGATTTCACATAATGAGATTGACTAAGGTCATAACCATTAAATTTATTTCTCCTGAGTTCACGTCAGCGGGGCCTCAAGTTTTTCATGTCAAAATACTAAAAAGACGAGGTTAACGAGTACACCACCAATTATTTTCGTTTAACCTATAACAGATACACCTTTGATATAATCTTCATTCGATGGAACAAATATAAGTCAACAAGGTGTAATTAACATATTAAAGTTTTTACTTTAATTATAAAGATAAACAATATAATGTGGAAATAAAGTAAACAACACGACACACAAGATTTTGTTAACGAGGAAAACTGCATGACAGAAAAACCCGAGACTTACTTTAGTTTTGAGTACTCTCAGAATTAAGCCGCTACACTCTTGCATATGATGCAACCTCGTGTAGTTGAGACCGAATAAACTAACCCATAAATACTCAATTTACTCATTATCCCCACGCTGATAGGTTTCTGAGAACCTATTTATAATAAACGCAATTGCACGATGTCTAACTAGTAGACAACGAAAAATACGAGTCGAACCCACATGGAGCAGGGACAATACTGCAATCAATATTCTTAATAAACTAACCAGAAACAAAATTTTTGGATTTTCGGAAATGCTAATGAACGAGAAAATAATAAAATAAACTAGCTAAAATATACAATGTGATCAAGTAGAGAGGGCACTAGGGTTTTCGATTTTCACCAATTTGATATATAGAACTCACATCTAATCTCCAAAATTATCGTTTCACCACTGTAATTTTCTTCGCTTCCAAGTTGACATTTCTAAAGAATTGCTTATCAATCGAAAAGTATATCCCATCAAATGTTACTAAGCATGGCATATCAATGTAAAAGCATAAAAAATCAGTAGACCTATCTAACCAATATATAGTTTCAAAGAATCAAATATCAATTTGTGAGCATACACCGTCAAAGAATATAATCTCAGCACGACATATCAAACGGAAAGCATATATGATCAATTCCACTATTTATGCAATAATTAATCAAGCAAACAATGAAAATAAATTACTAAACATTTAAACCAATTATTTATGAGTTTTCCGTAATCAAAGTTGGTTTCTACCTAAAACCCCAGCTACAAAAATCAGCAAGACATAGCTATGGGTTTCTTAAAACCCATAAAAAAATTATAAAAGAAGAAAATATCAAACCCAATTTAAACAGGCGTCTTCTCCAAAAAACCCCTTCTATGTTCCGCCAACTAATCAACTCCAGACTCAAGAGAAGTTTCACCTCTTTCCGTATCTCCAACAGAACCCATCCAATCCTCTCTCTCCATTTCCCCCTCTCCCCATTGTCTCTTCTCTCTCCACCTTTCTTCTCTCCTAATCAATCTCCGTCTGACCTCACATGCTCCTCTTTCTTTTTTTCATTTCAATCAGTTTTGTCTCCTCCTACAGCCTCTCTACTCTCTCCCCTTCCGTCTCTCAATCACTCTCTCCCAAAAAACGAACATAACCTCCTTATTTCTTCTCTCTCTTTATTTTCTATCAATCTCACCTTCTCTCCTTCTTTTCTTTCCTAGTCGCTCTACCCCCCACTTTTTCTACTCTACCTACTTCTCTTAAGCTCCCAGAAAGCCCAACACAGCCGTCAGACCTTGTCCCCCTCTCTCTTATGTCTCTCTCTCCGCCAACCCTCTCTCCAATCAATATCCTAAACCCTCAAAACCTAAAAGAAAAGTCATCCTCTAGGTTTTCAGTTTCAGTTTGCTTTTACATTATTTCTAGACAACATTAATCATTACCCAACAAGAAGTAAAACCACCTTTTCCTATTTACGTGACCAGTTGACCAACCCCCACATGTTGTATCCACCTGCCTCATTCTTTCTTGTTCTAACCAACTTCTCATTTAACCACAAAAACTAAAAACAAGGCATGTACCTTTCTGATCACTTTTCTTTTATTGTTTTCCGCTACCACCTGCTAGCCACGTCTCTTTTATATAGAAAACACAAAGCCAATTGACCCAAGAAAGTACGCCCAACCAACTCCTTGTCTTTTCCATGTGCTTACCTTTGTCATTTCTCATCTAGTCTTCAGTTTCACAAGCCACTAACATGCAGCTCTTGCCAATGTCATCTAGCTGGTCCGCCAGAAGTCAAATGCCATTAAACTTCTTCTTTGTGCCTTGTCCACCAAATCAAATTCACTGGAGCAATAAATCCCAATTTCTGTTGTTGGCATCCATTGAGCCATATTTTTCTTGTAATTTCAGGTTTTACATGTCTCACCTATAAAAGCATAAAAATAATAAAATTAATACAAAATCAAGTACTAGCAAATATAAAATAAGCGGTAAATATGTATGAATTATGCTCGTATCACACGCCTACAACCAATATGTCCAACACACGTGAATCTTTTAACATAAGTTTGTTACTGTTAATAGCTGATCCCCAGTCCATTATAAAGACTATCGTCACCCCGACCTCAAACTGGATGACTAAGATTTCTGTTAAGACGTCAACAAAATAACAAATTAAAATCAGTTTGATTCCAGCTTGGTCAAATCACAAAAGAGAAATAAGTGATAAATATTCCAAGTCAAGATTTTCTCGTTTAATACTGAAACCCTTGAATCCACAAGATGGCTGAAATTAAACTCCTTGAATAGGATCAATCAAGGATTATGTCTACAGTAATAAACTACTTGATTTTACAAGTATTACGTTTGCAGAAGAAAAAAACTTGCTAATCAACAAGGTTTATGTTTATCAAAGATAAACTACTTGTTATGTCCCAGTCAATCAAGTTAAGTTGACAATCATACCAAGATTTATGTATCAAAGTCTTAAATCTTCAAAATCTTCAAAGTAACAACCGAAACAACTTAATTCCTATATTGATTGTCACACAGAAAGAGTATGTTAACAAAAAAAAATTAATATTTCTATCCACATATTCCGAATTGATTAAATTTGTATTGCCGATCTTCATGAGTGGCCTTATTTCAGAAGAAAAATACCATGGAATAAATAATAACTTATCTTGAAGATAGCTATTGTTATTCACAAGTAAAATCAAAGAAAATCTAAATAACAAATCTAGTTTCCCATTAACGGTATTTCTACCGCTCTTTGATCCCAAATAAGACTTTAACCCAATTAATCGTGGTTTACCCCGAAGCTTAATCACGACTACTTACCACTGACAATAACTTCCACTCAACTCAGGTGCGTTCCGAGATGATTTTGTAATAATACAAGACTCCAATATCTATAGTGTCAAAATCAAGGTTTGTTTGGCAACAAGAATAACCAATTTCGAATAAAAAGGATATATGAATATATTTCAGAAACTAACAATATTCTTAATATTATATTATTATATTAACATGTATAACTCATTTGTAATAAATACAAAAATATTATTTCCAAAATATATAATAAATAATATTTACCACATTAATGCTTGAAATATCCAACTAGTATCATAACCGTACTTAGATAGTTGCAAATCCATGTAACTAAATAAGTCAACTAGTTATGTGCAATCTTCTGGGAAATCAAAACATACAAATACAAAGGCTAAGTATAAAAAATGAAATCAATTTCAGATATTAAATCTTCCAAAAGTTAGCAAATGACAACCACAACTTTAATTTTTTTGTCACTAACTTTCCAAAATTGCATTCTTAACATAATCAAGATGTAAACAAGATGTCAACATGGTGTGATCAAGATGAGCAGCTCTTTGGATGGAATTGAAATCTTAGCCTTGAGTATCAAAGGAATCAATATAAACAATAATAGATTAGAGTTATATTTCCGTGTTCAATATTTCGTGACATTTGAACTTTCAGACTCAACTCGCATCCACATCGAAATATGTTAATCAAGAAAGATAAAATAGACAAATCGAAAAATGCAAGTCAGAGTCGAAACTGGAACCGGTTCTAGAATCAATTCTAAAACTAATTTTGAATTCATGTAAAAAACTTATTTCGAGTGCAAACTAGTTTTTAAGCATGTTTACGAAATTGTGTTCTAACATGTTTTCAAAGCTAAGTTCAAACTAGATTGAGATATCTAGTTATCGAAAATTCAACACTAAGTAGTAACAAGCACAAGGGGAATGTAACTCCAGAAATTTCTATTAACTGCTACAAATGGGGAATAGCCAACCGAACGATCCCACTCATGGAATAAATCCGAAAACCGAAGGGGATCTTAGGGAGATTATTAAAAAATATGCAAGGTTGCAAGATATTCAAAAACAGCATCCGAGAATAATTTCCCAACATCAAAGGGTTTCCAACATGGCAAATTTTGTAGAACCATCAATAAGTTCCGGAAAGAGGGTTGCGGGAGAAAATCCAGATATTGAATCCAAACGAGGTAAGGCAGATGATGAAAGAAAGTTCAACCGCCAATTCGAGGATCGAGTTTTCACTAAACTCAACACCCCTTACCCACAAATTCTAAATGCAATTAAGAACATGCAAGATTTTCATTGGCCGTGGACAAAAAGAAAACAACCATCGCACACATAGAATTCAAAGGATTATTGTGAATATCATTGCTATCAGGGCCATCCCACAAGCAGATGCAGGAATTTGAAGATGCAAGTTCAAAAATTGATTGATATGGGAGAACTGAAAGAATTTCTTTATTTGCCCAATCCTCCACCAAGGCTCAATATGGGAAAAACTGTAAATATTCCACAAAATGACCGAACCATTCATATGATTTCCTATACCGAATCGGGTCAATCATCTATGAACGTAGTTATTGACAAGAAGTTTCATAAAAGGATTCACAGTCATGAAGTCTTCAAAGTTGCGGGAAGAGTTACGGACATGGGAAGGATGGATGACTTCCCGTTAACTTTTTCAGCATACGAGGTTGATCAGGAAATTGAAAACACATAATGATCCGTTGGTGCTTACTCTACCAGTATCTGGATGGAATGTCAAGAAGATACTCATGGATGGGGGTAGTTCCCTTAATGTCTTATTTTATGATACCTTCCAAAAAATGGGATTAAAGGACGATCAACTTACACCTTCTCACTACACTATCTATGGGTTTAATGGGATAGCCTCAAAACCAAAAGGGGAAATTTTATTTGATGTTATAGCCGGACCAATAAGTATTTTGACTAAGTTCAGTGTAGTGGAGGATCCATCTCGATATAATTCCATCATTGGTAGACATTGGGTCCACCAATTGAAAGGAGTAACCTCAACATATCACCAATACTTGCGATTCCCGACGCCGCAAGGAGAGATGGAGATAATAGGAGATCACAATGTAACAAAATCTTGTATCCTTGCAGAAATTTGCATGAATGAGGAATGAGTACAACAACAACAAAATAGAAAAAAAAAGAATGAAAGATAAAAGCCAACGAAGAAACAATAAACTAATATTTGATTAAGACTGCGGGAAGTGAGGCAGTAAATGAAACAAATAAAAATACTTCATTAGAGGAAAGCATACCAAAAATTGACGAGGGCAGTCTTCTAGCATAGCAATTAAAGGGGGCTCCCACACTTTTAGGAGCTCCCAAATTCACTTTTACAGCAATTGAAGAAACCAAGAATATCAACATAGGAACAAAAGAATTCCCAAGAATGATTAAGATTAGAACACTGATGGAAACAGAAAGGGAACATGATTTTGTCACTATACTTAGAGATTATGTGGATATTTTTGCATGGAAGATGGAGGATATGCCAGGCATTGATCCGAGTATTGTTCGACATGAGTTGCATATACATCCGGGTACTACACCCTTTCGGAAACGCATACGCAAAGTAGCACCGAATATCATTTGCCGGTTGAAAAGGAATTAAAAAAGCTCATGGATGCAGGGTTTATTCGAGAGGTGCGATACCCAACTTGTATTTCAAACATGGTGATTCTACCAAAAAAGAATGGGAGAGTAAGAATTTGTATAGACTTCACCAACTTAAACAAGGCATGCCCAAAAGATAGTTATCCGCTTCCCAGCATTGATCAGTTGGTGGACGCGGTTGAAGGACATGAGGCTTTATCCTTCATGGACGGGCATTCAGGGTATAATCAAATTGCTCTAGTTGAAGAAGATCAAGAACACACTGTATTTTTCACTCCACACGGTTTCTACTGCTATACCAAAATGCCATTTGGGCTAAGGAATGCAGGAGCAACTTATCAGCGATTGGTAGACGCAATTTTTAAACCATGGATAGGCCGCACCCTGGAAGTCTATGTAGATGACATACTGATAAAGAGTAAACTTTCAAAGGATCATCTACAAGACTTGAGAGAAATATTTGAGGCCTTACGAAAATACAAAATGAAAGTCAATCCAGACAAATGCATTTTTGGGGTTACATCAGGAAAGTTTTTGGGGTATTTGGTCACCAAAAAAGGGATTGAAGTTGATCCGACAAAAATACAAGCAATTTTCCACATGCCATCACCAAGGAATATAAAAGAAGTCCAGAAATTAAATGGTTCTTTGGTGCACTTAGTAGATTCATTACCAGATCATCGGAAAGATGTAAGACCTTTTTTGACACCTTGAAAAAGAAAAGTAAATTTGTGTGGAACGAAAATTGTGAGCAAGCCTTCCAAAATATCAAAGCTTATCTCGCCACATTACCCGCATTACAAAAGCCAAAACCTGAAGAAGTGTTGGCCTTGTACATAGCCGCAACAGAAGATGATGTAAGTGCGGTATTGGTACAGACAAATGACAAAGTAGAGAAACCAGTGTACTACATCAGTAAAACTCTTAACCTTGCAGAAAGGAACTATACCAAAATTGAACAATTAGTATTAGCACTGGTTTTTGCTACCCAGAAATTATGCACATATTTTCTAACACATTATGTGCGGGTACCAAGCAAAGATCCGTTAGAGTCCGTACTGAAAATACGGGAAAAGTAGGGAGAATAGCAAAATGGAATGCACAACTGGAACAATTCCACATATTATTTGAAATACAAACTGCACAATGGCAGATTTCCTTGCGGATTTACCACTAGATGATGATTTTGAAATCCAAGGTTTGCCCGGAATAGAAGATGATGATTCCCAAGATATTCTAAGCTCTGTAAATTCTCGCAGATAGGAAGTATTTGTTGATGTGGCACGGAATAAAGAAGGTGCGGGAATCAGAATTGTGATTACAACTCCTACTGGAGATCGAATGGTACATGCATCTCGTCTTGAGTTCGGCGAACATACAAATAATATAGTGGAATATGAGGTTGTGGTTCATGCTCTTCGGCTCATCATTGAATTGGGAATATGCGATGTGCGACCCACAAGTGATTCACAATTGATAATTCGGCAGGTTGAATTAAAATATGAAGCGCTTGATGAAGACTTGATAGAATACAAGAATCTTGTGCAAAAGTTGGCGTCTCAAATTCCAAATATAATTTTTCGACATTTATCCAGAGATAAGAATCGCCATGCTGATGCATTAGCATTTATTTCTTCAATGATAAAAGATCAGAATACATCAGCAGTCAAAATTGGGCGCATTTATGAGCCGTCAATTAAGTTGTGGGCAGTCGAAAACATGGAAAAAGAAGTTGTAGAAGATATTGAAGATGCAGCCGTTAAAGATGATGCAAATTTTCCATAAAAATCAGAAAATAAATTATCTGAAGAAGATGGAGGACCTTAATACATCAATATTTACAAAATGGGATATTGCCCGCAGACACTAAAGGGGCAAGGAAAGTGCAATCCAAATCTGTGAATTATCAGTTGCTGGATAAAATTCTGTACAGTAAGTCTTTTTTGGGACCGTTATTTCGATGTTTATCACAAGAAGAAGGACAACGTATTCTTACAGATATTCATTATGAAGATACGGGAAATCATAGTGGAAGACGATCACTCGCATTAAAAGCAAAAACGCAAGGATATTACTGGCCATTTATGCATAAAGATGCGGAGAATCTAGTAAAAAGGTGCGAAGAATACCAACGTTTTACAAAAAGAATTAAAGCTCCTGCAATGGAACTCAATTCCATACTCAACCCCTGGCCGTTTGCAAAATGGGGAGTGGATATTGTTGGGCCTTTAGTGGAAGGAACACGAAAGAGAAAATACATAATTGTAGCAACAGATTATTTCACTAAATTGGTTGAAGCCAAAGCTCTTGCACACATTAGAGATACAAATGTTTTCAAGTTTTTATTCGAAAACATAATTTGCAGATTTGGAATTCCGGTAGCCATAGTCTCAGACAATAGACAACAATTACAAGGGAAAAATATTGATATGCTTTTCGAAGCATTTAATATTCAAAAGAACAAGTCCACTCCACTTTACCCACAACGTAATGGACAAGCTGAAGCAACGAATAAAACTATTGCCATGAATCTGAAAAAAAAAACTCTAGATGGGCATCATAAACGGTGGTGCGAACAACTTCATAATACTCTGTGGGCATATCGCACAATAAGAAGAGAAGCCACTGGAGAATCACCATTTCTTCTTACTTATGGAGCAGAAGCAATCATACCAACGGAAATTATTTTACCCACAACAAGGACAAAAGCGTGGGAAAAGAATTTGAATACAGACCTAATGCTTGAAAAATTGGATGATTTAGAAGAAAGAAGAGAGGTTACGCTCCAAAGAATGGAGAATTATCAAAGAAGATTGGCAAGAGAATATAACAAGAAAGTCAAGTTGAGGAACTTTGTGGAAGGGCAACATGTTCTACGGCAAATCCCGGAATACCAAAGGGATAAAAGAGCAGGAAAGTTTGCACCTACATGGGGAGGACCTTACGTTATATAAGATATTGCGGGACAAGGCTCATACCATTTGAGGAATACGAATAGAGAAATCTTACGACATCCTTGGAACGCACAATATCTCAAACCATATTACCCATGACCAACAATGCAATCGTATAATAATTTGTGCTCATAACAGGTAAATCAGATCAAATGCAATCTCTCTATAAAGTCCATATAAATGTCTATGACTATTGGATCTTTCACCACAGAGATGCCTAACATGACATTAATCATTGTATCAGGCAATCTCCATTTCAGGAGGTGCTCACAACCAACCATGCAATCATACAATAATTTGGCTTCATACTAGGTAAAGCAGAACAAATGTAATCTCTCTAGAAAGTCCATGTAAATGTTTATGAGTGTATGACTATTGGATCTTTTGCTACAGAGATTCCTAACATGATATTAATTATTGTATCAGGTACTCTCCATTTCAGAAGATGCTCTAGGGACCGCATCATAATTTCCTCCTGGCCAGAGAGAAGTTAGACATGTGCTACAACCCTCAAAGTAACTCAAGGTACAATTTTTTTTTGCGGTTAATCAATTCACACTCAATCAATGCACTAACAATCAATATATTCAAAATTTGTTTTGCAGGAACAATAATGTGAGTCAAAAGGAAAGAGCAAGTACAATTTGAGAGAAGGAAAAAACAAAACAAAATGAAAACTAAGGAAGAAACTAAGGAGCGAGAGGATTTGCATTGAAAGGGGGATTGTGAGGGATATCCTTGCGGTTATAGACTTTTGTAAATCCATCGGCTTGAACTCTATGAAGAGTGTTGTTGACCGCTTTTGCAAGTCCAACTCGAGCTTCCACCCTCAACCAAGAGATATAAGTTTTTTCGGCTTCAAATTCCTTCTTGCACTTATCTGCCTCGGCGGCAGATTTTTCAACACTCGTCTTCCAGAAAACTATTTTTCCTCTCTCCGAAGCCAAGTCCCGAGATAAGCTTTCAGACTTCAAAGTTTCATGATGCAACTTGTCTTCCGCCCCTTTGGTTCTAGAGGATAAAAGCTCCAGCTGAATTTGCGTTTCATTAACCTTAGCAGTAACAAGTTCCAGCTGCCCTTTGAGTTCCTCCACCTTAGCATTGGAAGCACCTAGCTCTCCTTCAGCCTTTGCAGCTCTTGCGGCCGCGTCTTTGTATTTTCCTTCAAAATCTGTAACAAAGATAACATGTTAACTAATGTGGAAATAATATTCAATTTCAAATATGCAATAAAATAGGATACCTCTTGCGAGGGATTCAAACTCTGCTAATTCGTGAGCCATTGCATCTTTAGTAAAATCAAGGAAGTCATATTCATTTGAGAGTTTCTGATAATTCTCCGTAAGTTGCTGAAGATCTAAATGAGATTGATCTAACTCCGCTTGCTTCAATTCCCGCAACTGATTAGATTTGTTTGTACATTTTTCAATCTCTTTATGTAAGCGGAAGATATCACTTTCACGCAGAAGAACGATGTCAGATAGGTTGCGGGTTTTAGTTTGAGCATCCGCAAGCGCTTTCCCTTTAGCATGAGCCTCTGAAGCTGAGTTATCTCTGTCTTTAATGATTTGCGTCATGTACGAAGAAAGCTGAGAATTATGATGTGACCCGGAACGAGAAATTCCCGCTAGAATATTCTGACGCTCCACACAGAGCTTGCGATTTTCTTCTTCTAACTTCTCTGTTTGTGCCCGCGCTTCAAGAAGACAATCCTTGGTCCATAGCAAAGTAGCACTGTACTCTATCTTCTTGCGGAGGAAATTTCCATATAAGAGTCGGTGCCTTGATTCTGACTCATTCATCTTATCAACCAGATTATTAAATCCTCCTTTGATCCCCACATTTTCATTATTGACTCTTAAAACACGATCTGTCAAGCGCCTAACTCTATGTTGTAGTCTAGTCACAAGGTCTGAATCCCCCTATGATCCCATAAAGTGATTCAGAAAAACATGAAAATAAAGTAAAAAAAAATGACGAGAGGAAAAATATCAAACCTTGATTTTGAAGATCAAGCATTTGCTGACGAAGTGCATCATTTTCCTGCTTCAAACCCGCAACTTCTTCTTCCACAATCCTGAATTGGGACTCCATCTTCTTGGATCGTCCCTTGAAAAACTTATAAGCAATGTGTGCAGTGTTTTGACCTTGGGCAAGCTGCAATTTATGGGATTAAAGTTATAAACAAAAGATGAAAATAAAATGAAATCTAAGGTTATTAAAACAATAAAAATACCTGCAACAAAGCTTGTTGCGGGAAAGAATACACTTCACCATCTGCAAGTGCAACTGTCTACGCAAGATATCAAGGTTGATTTATGTAGAAGGAGGGGTCGACGGGTTGGCCTTGGCCTCTTAACCAAGCATCTTTCACTGTGCCATACGGTGCAGACCGCATGTACTCCCGCAAAATATCCACCGCAGGATTATCAGATGTTACCGGCTGGAAGTCGTACGGAACAGATAGCAGCTCCTTCGACATAAACCAACGGAAGGCTTCCTCCTCCTCGCCCAAAAGATTTTGATCTTCCGCTACTCTTTTGTCTTTATCCCTGTGCGGGATTTCCTCACTCATTTGCACCGCGGCTGTGCTTGCAACATTGCCCTCAGAAGGAGCCACTTCCATTATAACGGTTGCGGGTTCACCTTCTATAGTTACGGCATTTGCCGACTCACCCTCTTCAACCGCAACACTTTTCGGTTCACCTTGAATGGGGGGATCCTCCTTATCAGATGAATCATCTTCATTTATAGAAGGTTCAAAAAGATCGTCCCCAAACAAGGGAGAAAGTTGAGAAAGGAAGATAGGTTCAGGATCAACAATTTGGTACGGAAAATTGACCGCAACATATGTAGCTTCCGCCACAACACCAATTTGTTTCGCAGACTCAAAACTTGTTATTTGAAAGGGAACAATCTGCTCTTCTTCATGTCTCTCAGGAGCAGAGTTATCCTCAGCTCTCAAAATAGGTTGACTAGGGGGAGAATTACAAATCTCTCCCTCTTCTATGTCAGTGGAAGCACAAGGCGTAGCCTTATCTTTCTTCCGACCCTATCAATATACAACAAGAACTCATTAAATAAAAATCATAAGATCATAAGATTTCATTTGAATAAATCAATACCTTTTCTGCTGGAGTGGGGGCTTTGCGCTTAACCCCCGAATCATCTTTTACGCTCCCTACAGTTTGTGGCTATAAAAAAAAAAGAAAAAAAATTAAACAATGTTAGAATGATATAAAAAGATAGAGAGAATTTACGTACCACATTAACAACGGGAAAAGCAAAGCCTTCAAAGTTCAACCGCCAAGGGAAGTAAGCATCGAAACGCGTTAGAAGGTTGTAAACCACGTTTTTTTGGACGAACCCGACGACCCATGGACCTTCAATGACCAGAGGAGTGCGGTACCACTTAAAATCGTGATCATTGCGGATTTTTTCTTTTAAAGGATCCTGCATCCCAGGAACGAATTTCAACTTGGAATTATCAATCTCCCATAGCAAACGGAATCCTTCACCGCCTTTGCGACCCAGACCAACACTCCACTTTATAATTCTTCACAGCTATGTTGTCCGCATACGTAGCATTGAAGTTTTCGATCGTGTAATGTTTACGTTCCGCAGAGTCGGGAACGTAACAGGTGAAATTGGTTTTTCCCTTACTTCGCATGCTACATTCATCCAACACGCGCCACCAATTCCCGTTATATTGGGTAACGGATCGGGATAAATTGTGTTGGGACTTGTTACGGCTTGCGAGAACCTCAAATTGGAAAGAATTCTCGTTCTGGTACAGAGGAAGCTGCAGGCCCACATCCAATGCTCCCGCAGGTATTAACAGCCTGCTATTGTTGTACTTAAACTCCTCTATCATTTCCAATGAAATTTCATCTGCTTCAGCATGATCGTAAAAGGAAACTTTGAATTTCTGAAGATTGTGCTTCCTTTTAAATTCCTCAAGGTTCATCGACCTAAAACTCAAGTTTTCGTGTGACCATTATTCTTATGATCTGGTTTGTTGGCCGCAACAGATACATCTGTGGACTTTATCAAGTGGGAAGGTTGAACTCTTAAGCCACCAGATTCATCTACTTCTTTCTTCTTCATCATAGTATAACAGGATGATTTCCTATCTAAAGGATGATCATCCTGGTGAGAAGCACCACCAACAACTTTGTTATCATTCTTTCCAGACATGATAAATCTTTATCTGCATATGAAAACAAAAGAAGATAAGTACACCATGATCAAAAGCAAGACAAAAGAGAAATGTTACAAAACAGAAGAACAACAGGATAATCATTATTGAACTAGAATGTAAACAAGAGAATAACTCTCTGGACAAATAAATGAAAGATTTATAAATTCAATGAGGCAATCACAAACCATCATCATGGATTTATCCAGGAGAAAACCAAGAATAAAACAGAACTTGTTTGAAACAGATAAACAAGAACACTATCAATATCATCATCATCATCATACACTTCAAAAGATTCAGTTATAAAGATTGATAGATGAACAAATACATTAAATAAAAGAACAAAAATTAAATCATAAAAATAAATTAGAAGCATTACCTGAAACGAAGATGATTGAATGAAAAGAAGACTTGATCCCGATGCAAAAATCCTTAATCACAAAAGTTGAGAAGAATGAAAAGGCACTGAGGAATCTTTGAAAAGTTCAGAAGAATGAAAAGCAAGAAAACGTTAAGAAGAAGAAGACAAAGAAAATAAAAAATGAGATAAAGGATGTGACTAACATTAAATAGGAGAATACTGAAACTGACGAAACCTTCGAAAAGTGAAAGAGAGAGAAACTTTATCAGAGATATGATTTCCTTGAAAACCGCCAACTGGCAGAAACGTGGGAGAGAATTTATTACCGGCGTGAAAATTGGAAAAGTTAAGCTAAACGTGGGAAGAGAATTTATTACTAACGTGAAAATCGGAAGAGTAATAATTATTTTTCCTTTCTCAAATTTTACCAAGTGCCAAAATTCTAAAGAAAAAAGGAGCAAACTGTGAGGGTATAAAAACTCTAACTACACGTGTTCAAACAATATGGATGGAGTATTTGATTATGATGAAACAAGAATCACCGAAACAGAACTCCTTGATAAGTATTGAAACAGATATCTGAAGCAGACAACATCATTGCATGATCAACACGTAGGTTGCGGGAAAGTGTGGTACATTGTACGAAAAAGATAGTTTTATTGCATAACTGACACACAAGTTGCGGGAAAGCCTGACACAGTAAAAGGATCTGACAAACGGCAGTGCATGAAGGACACGTCTTAGCTGTACAAGTTGCGGAACAAAAGAAACTAAAACATGACAATTTATTTTCAATAGCCACGTATTGAACATGCAGGGTACCGAATGGCTACACGTCAAGCGTGCCATAATTCTAACAAGACCGCAACAATCATCTAAATCCAAAAACAACAACTTGAGTACAAATCCACAGAGGAAGTGCGGGACATCAAGCGAAAAGCCAAGGGAAATATAAAGAACGCAAATCAAGTCTTACGGGAAATGCAAATAAGTTTTGCGGGATGCGCTACATTCCAAAGTTAAGATAAGAACTAATAGGTGGAAAGTTTAGATTTGAGGGACCCATAGTATTTGCTATAAATTCCAAACTTTAGAACAGAAAGAAGGACTGGAAAAATTGGGAGAAAATTAGACATAAGGAATAGAATCAGAGAAAGAGTTTAGGTATGAAACTTGTGTTAATTTTAAAATTGAATTGTTCTTTGAGTAACTTGACTTTAATTATGTATTTGATATTTTTCTGTAACATACAAATTATGAATAAATATAATATGAATCTTTATCATCCGTGGATGTAGACAATTTGATTGTCGAACCACGTTAAATTCTTGCGTTGATTCATTTTACAATTTCTTGTTCTTATTGCTAACATGTTCTGATTGTTAATATGTATCATTTTCATTTTAAAAAATTTGATTTTATTATGTTTATAACTTTGATGGTTGCGATCCAAAGGCTTAGATTTTTAGTAATTACAAGAAGCATATAATATCTCACCAAGTATTTGTGAGTAACATAGGATGGCTGTAAACCAATTGTGAAGAATGGGTACTGCTTTGATGACTTAAACCCCCTCTTTACTTCAATTGCTCTACCTTGTGTTCTCAAACCTTCAGGAGTGATACTTCTATGCTTCTCCCTCATTAAATCAACCCTGATTTCTTCATCATCGCTATCATCCCCAGAATCATCATTATCCTCATTGTCATCTGCTTACATTAACTAAACATTAACAACAATCAATAATCACATGTTTACTTAACTTAAGTTTATGTCAGTGTTCACTTTTAAATGTACACAATTCACAGTTCACAAACAAACCTGAAGATTCGACGTAATAATCATCTTCGTCATCAACATCATCCTCAACGTTTTCCTCCTGCTTAGTCGTGTCGGTATGGGTTGAAGTTTCTTCGATGTGGTTGTTGTTGTTGTTGAAGGAAGAGTAGTCGATCTCATGACCACTTATTTGAAATATAAGAACGTTAAAATGAGAATTTCCTTCATATTTAAACGCAAAAAAAATTCCTGAGGTTATTGAGCAACTTTCAAAGAATTCCTTTAAACCATTCTTCAAATAAACACCACCATCATCAGAGTTTGAGTCTCTTTTCATTTCAACAAACCACTCTTTTCCACTAGAAACAGTAAGAACCGCACGATCAGACAAATCATCTCCATACTCCCTTACAAACCTTTGTGGGATCTTCTACACACGAATAAACGAATATAACAATTAACATGATACCAATCTAAGTTTTTAAGAGAGATGAAGTAGCAATATAATGTATGAAGGTTTAAACTTACAATCTCTTCATTATCAACGAGGTAGTTGCGGATGATTTGACAGAAACCAGGTCTGCCCATGTGAACGATATCTTCCTGCATACCCAAATGACAAGAGCTATGAGAAGAGTCGCTCCCACCATCGTTGTTGTTGGTTTCAGTCGACGTTTTTCTTTGACTACTAGTGCTGCCTGTACTATTTTTAGATGAAGATCCGTTTCCATTTGATGGATTCATTGTATTAGGAAGATGAGAAGGAAGCTAATGAAAGTTACCATGGGAATCTACAGGGAATCCTGAGCTGGTGAAGATTGAAGATAAAACAAAATTGTGTATAGAAGACGGTGTAATTATCTTGGTAAGTGACGCCGAATGGAGATAGGGAGTTTTTCACAAGATGAAGGCGTTCAAAGACAAATAAGTAGGTTGGACTAAAGCTAGTTCTTTGAAATGGTGCAAACAATGGATGTTTGTGTTTGCTCATAGTTGGTGGCAGAAGTTAAGAGAGTAAGTTGTGGTAAGATGAGTAATGAATAAAACAACAAATGTTTTACATGGGGAAAGCTCCATATATGAAAGTAGGGCTCAACTAGGCAAGAGAAAAGTATTTCAAAATGGCAAGGAGTTTGCATAATAGAGACCCACTGATGGTGATTTATAAGTGAGGCTGGAAAAAACAGAAACCTATCTCCCAATTGATGATAAGTCATAATGCAGTGTTGCAGAAAATATACAGAAATTTAATGTTACCTACACTTGATAATACATTGAATCAAGAACAAATAGCTGTCGAAGTGTGATATGTTGTTCTCTTTTGGAAAACCAAACACTGCACTAGTGCATGAACAAAACTGCATTTGCATAAACTGCAAATCTTTACATCAGGGTCAAAAGGAATTTCATAAACAGTCCACTATCTGATATGGTTTTACTTTTGACTTTTTTACCATTAAATTGTGAAATCAACCTTCTCCTCAGTCGTTAATTCATTAGTGTCTTGCCTTCTTTGATCTTCCTTCTCCTCCGCCTCGGCCTCCTCCTCTTCCTCGTCCCCCTCCTACCTTCTTGTTTGATACATATTTTTTGATTTCCTCACCATCGTCTTCTGTCCCTCTTCTTTTGTGTCTGCCTCCGCTCTCTTTGAGTTTCTGCACATCCAATAAACTTTGGAGTTATTCAAAGCAAACAACAGCCAAGTATAATAAGTAAACTAAATAGACAAAATTCTCAGGTAGCAACGACTAAGGTAATAGCCAATCCTAAAAAGATCCCTGTAGAATATAATTACTGTGACAAACTCTTGATGGCAAAAAGTAATCTACTTCGAGAATGCTTAAAATGATCACCACTCACCCATAGCCCAATAGGTTGCTATGTCAGGGTCTATCATTAAAGTACTATGCATATCGATAATCGATCAACAGAGACTAAACTATTGCTAGATAAAGAAAAGAAGTGCTAGCAACAATCAGTTCTCACTTGCTACTACTAGCACTAGAGTTCTTGGTGCACAATAATAGTTCAAAGATAGGTAAAATTACGAGACAACACCCTTGGTATATGTTGCGCCAACAAGTCCGACAATTGTAGTGCTGCACCAAGAGTCTAGCAATTGAGATACTGTGACTTGCATTCTTCTGGTAATAAGCTTATGACTAATAAACTTGTGCATTACGCACATGATTTTAGGAAATAGGCAATAAAATGTTGAATTTGCATATAAAATACAAGTAACAGATATATTCATATACTTTTGTGGTTTTTCTTGCAGATCTCGAAGAACTCGATATTTCAATCAGAACAACAAAAACTGTGGCAAAAAAACAAAAACAAAAAACAATTGGACTAAATTGAACCAAAATTACTTCCTCACTGCCTATTAGTATTTTCATCCTTTGAGCATGCGAGGAACACCTACACACCATTCATTAGATTCCAATGATAATGTAGTTTAAGATATTTTACCGTGACAGATATTCTTCTGGCTTCGGTGACACGCTCCAGCAAGAGCAATACTTCTTCTTCTTGAGCAGGAAATTCTGGAAGCTTTTTGTCTGAAACATCCAGGCTTAGATAGTCAATATTAGCTGCTTCTTTGGCACACATTCAGTTTATTTATATTTTGTCCCAAGCATGATTCGAAAATGTTTCTTACCAATGAGCTTTTCTATTTGAATATACCACTCCAGTTCATATTGGTTGACTAGAGAGATTGCAACCCCAGATCTTCCAGCACGTGCAGTTCTACCCACTCGGTGAATGTAATCCTGTTTTCAAATTCATTTTTAAGGATTAGCTGAATAGTGACTTGTTGAGTAATGAGCTTTGCATTACAATGAGAAAATCTTGAAAATATATAAAATGGTTGTTGGTACTGAGAATCCGTAAATGTGTTTGAAACTTCCGGCTCGGGATTTTTAATGTGATTCACCGGCAGTAAATATAATTTGTACAGCGAAAATCCCACATTCCACTTGAAAGATTTAATATCTCAAAGAGAACTGACCTTGGAGTTGGTAGGTATATCATAGTTTATAACCATGTCCACAGAAGGAATGTCAAGACCTCGACTTGCAACATCAGTACACAAAAGGATATTACATTCTCCCGCCTTAAACTTGTTCAATGCTCCAAGTCTCTTGTCCTGTAGGATAAATTCCAAAAAGCAAATTGAGCCATGGGTTATCTAGCCATACATAGGATTATCTGATTATTCTTACATGTCAAACAACATGGGTTTGGATACTCTAGCATACTCTAAGGGTACTTTGAACCACTACAAGTGATTACTTCAATTTTTCCGTTGTTTTATGTGTGTAATTATCGTTGTGAGCACAACTTAATCGCAAAACCAATAAGAAAAAAGAACGGATTTTTTAGATACTCGGGTGATGACTTTCGTGCGCAAAGTGTTGTCTTTTATCTTCCTGGTGGTTACCCCTCTAGTTCATATACTTCGCAGGGTTTTTCTAATACGGTTCGCCAGGGTGAAGGAAAGTCCCTGAAACTGATTTACAATGTCCTAAGCAGAATGCTTAGCCATGCCAGTTGAAAGGATAAAAGATAGCAGAACAAGAGGAAAACAGGGAATATTTAGCAGAAATGGACTTGATTTTGATACTTCCACATATAATTGAAGCTGGATTTCATCACAAAGTACACATTCGATGGTATGAGTATGAAAAGAAACAAAATGAGTACCTGACTCATTTGACCACTAATGGGGATGGCCCTTAAACCAAGATTTCGCAGAAGCAAAGCTAGAAGACGAGTTGCCTCACAGGTGCGAGTAAAAACCATTGACGTGCTTCCAGACATCTCGCTCAGAATATATACAAGGTAGCAATCCTGTCACAAGGTGGCATATGCATAAGACTTACAGTGCTATTGTAAAAGAATGTATTATATATTAAACATAACTATCCATATCTAGAGTTGATTCATGGACCTCATTCCACCACTGTTACCAAAACATGTGGGTAACAAGCACACCATAGTAAAGGAACTAAGTAAAAACCTTGTATTTTGCAGGAACAAAGCGATATTGCTGCTTTAGTGTATCAACAGTGGAATATTTAGATGCCGCCTCAATCTGAAATGATTAGAAACAAATTGGTATTTCAAACATTTACAGTTCAAACTTAAATTAGGTAAAGTCGTGCAAAACAAAACACTATCCATGTGGACTTTTGACATTCCATTTAAAATGCATGAAAAATGGATGGTATATTTCTCAAACATACCTTTACGGGATTCCTCAAACATGCACGTTGGAGCTTTTTTACCTGTTCAATGGTAATAATTTTGGATCAGAAAAACTCTTAATCAAATCAGTCGGCAACATATATCAGTAAATACAGGTGTATACGATCAGAATCTAGAGTCTACTAATAACACAATTTCAACTTTCTGCAACCTAAACCTAAGAACATTCCCCAAACAGTCAAACTACAGATAGAAATTAACAAAAACATCCTTTTATCGCTTTTAATCTACAGGGAAAAACAAAAGGATTTTGAGAACTTTATCCTCGCGTCAGAAGTCACGGGCACGAGAACAAGAAATTCAAAGGAAACTAATAGACAGAAATGCAGCCTATTAACATGCCACGTCGAAGAGGTGCAATAACAAGCTTACGTAAATGGTAATTCAGGTATGTAATGATCACAGAAAACTTTTCCGTCTAGGACAAAACTAAAAAGACTTTCACCTCTGCAACACTCCAAAAATGTTTTTGCTTAGTTGAGTGTGATTCAATTCTACCTTTGTTGCATGGGACATGGAATTTATGAGAAAAGAATTTCGAACTTTGAACTTAAGTCGCCATTTATCTCTTGAAAGCGAAGATGGAATCCAAATTTCTAATTTCTAAATAAAAAACTTAAAATTAGATTTGTGGTAGGCCTCTAGCTTCTACCTAAGCAAAAAGATAAAAATTCAATTACTTTCTAACATAGGCCAGAAAGGACGTAATGGAACCATATTCCCCTTACTTCCTCAAGATTGGAATACTGATACATGCCCCCTTCCCCTTGGCTAAAAAGGAAAAATCATGAAACAAAAAATATCTCAAATGAACCTTTTTGGTCATAGTAGCAGAAAATAAATATGTTCTACGCTCTCGAGGAATAGCCTTCAAAATATCATCGATTGTTTTCTCAAAGTCTTCATTCAGCAATCTATCAGCCTCATCCAAGACCTGTTAAAAACACAAACCAGATTACTGACAGACGCTTGGAGGAGTAAGTCAAGCAATGGCAGTGAAAAGGCACCTACCAAAATCATAAAAAAGAAGACCACAAAAACTATTTCCAATTAAGGCCCTTTATTTTTTTAATGAAAATAGAAAGACAGTAAGTAGCTACATGCAATGGCTAAATGATAAGTAGCAAAAAGAATAATGAAAATATATATCAACTACAGTGAGTTTCAAATGGTGACAGCAGTTAATATTCACAGCAAATATTTCAATTATTCAACCCAATGTATTCGTATTGCCTAATCCCCCTTTCAAAAGGATGATGACCCTGAGTTACTTCAAAAGCAAGGAGTCTGAAAAGGTAGACCATAGACACACGTCCACTAAGTGAGTCTCATTTGTATGACTATAGATTTTAACAGGATTTCTGTAGTGTTGACTGTGTTAAGAAAAGAATTCGACAAAAAAAATGGCTCTTCATATCAAATGTGTGTGTGTGTGTGCGTGTGTGTGAGAGAGAGAGAGAAGAGGATATACCAAGTATTTTAAAGTGCGGAGACTAAAACCCTTTGTATTTGACAGATGATCCACAAGACGCCCAGGTGTTCCCACCTTCGAAGAAACAATAACAAATCTAATTAGAAGCAATTGATACATAAACATCAAAGTACACTTCCACCACACCTATTTTTCGGAGGCAGATAATAAATTGCCCAAGAACCACCAACCTAAAACTGTGTTTTACTGAGAAATTTTAGTTATGCATAAACCACAAGTTACTCTATGATGCAGATAATTTCGAAAATTCTAAACTATTTGCCAATTCATTGCAAAAAATGTGCAACATAAGATCTTTGCTATAAGATCACATGTAATCACAGTAGCAACAGTTTAGCATATACAGCATGAAAGTACTGAACGACTCAGATGTACACTATACATCATGATAGGAAAATTTGGACAATAAGAGACCTGGTGGGCAAGAATGCAGTAAATTCTCAAAGCAAACGTTACTAAAGGGTTTTCTGAAAGAAACAAGGCAAAAAGCCACTTACAAGAAAATCAATATCAGCAATCCACAGTCTCAGAGTATCCGCGCAGAATTATCAATGATCATATTTTCTATGCTAACATAGCTAAATACTATAAACAAGTTTTGCTTAGATGTTAGAACTTACAATTATGTGTGGCCTCTTCGCAAGGTTAATTGACTGTAGCATAATGTCGACCCCTCCAACAAGCTGCAAAATATTTGTCCTCAGCAAGTTAATAACCGTCTCCTCTATTCTATGTACTTAATATAAAATACGGAGAGTGTTAGATAGTAACAACATTATGTCCAGAAAAAAGGGGAAAAAACAAATAACTAAGTTAAGGAGTTTGAGCATGGCTAAGTTCCTTCTTTCTGGGTCACTCCTAACTGTTTTTTCTTCTTCTTATTCCTAGTTTTCAAATAAGCGCTTAGCAGATAAGGTGTATAATATCGAAACCCGATCAACAAATAATTCCTTCCAGTAGGTTAAACCCCAAAAACATTCTATTGTGCACTTATTTTATGGAAAAAGGAGGAACGGCATGTGCAATCCATTGTCAAGAGTACAAAAAAAGCATAACTACATACAATACAACTAGTAATGCAATAAGTATTACATTGATAGTACTTTCCGACAAGCTAAAGACAAAAATCATACGACTTATAGCAAAGAGAAATCTATATTCCAAATCCTTGTCAACTATTGCTTCCAACTTACCTCAATGTTGCATACTAAGGAGTGCAAGCTCAATCAAGGGCGAAGATCCAAGAAAAGTAAACTCAAGAAGCACGAACAAGTAAACAACATTTGATGGGTAATGATAATTATTTTGTTTTAATTATATAGTTATCAAGACAGGGGTTTCTCATTTCCACAGACAAATGCTTGTACGAGAGAAGGAGAATTGCATGTTGGTGTTGGAAAACAACTGAATAACCAACTGTTACAGGGATAATTTTATTCGCATACATCATACCATGGAAGTACCAAGACATAATCTCAATTAATAAAGTAAAATACCAACAAACTTTCTGGCCACTCAATAAAAACTCCATCTGACAACATACATGTTTGGAGATATTTAAACGTAAGACCCCATATTTTAAACTGACCATGTAATGCTATATATATATATATATAGTGAACCACTTCAACAAAAACACTTACCACTACACACTTAACGCCTACACCAGATCCCAAAGCTTCAAACTGTTCAGCAATCTGAATTGCTAGCTCACTAAAGTAGTACCAAAAAAGAAAAGAAAAAAACGTTAAAACAAAAACAATAAAACCTAGTTATTATATACAATCCAGATAATCAATAAACATCAGAAATTTTACCGAGTTGGCGACAGCACACATGCAAAGAATGCTTGAGGAGCCTCTAGTAAGGCATTAAGAATAGGAAGTGCAAAGGCTCCAGTTTTTCCAGAACCAGTTTGTGCAAGTCCAATCAAATCCTTCCCTGATAACACAAACAAATTAGTCACAGCAAACCTGAAAACCGAAAACCATAAATTCAAAATTGATAACAGAAATCAAATTTGTCTACATAAAATCTAAATGGTCTACCTTCGAGAGCATGAGGGATAGCTTCAGCTTGAATCTTCGAAGGATTTTTCCACCCTAGACTATCACAAGCTTCGGCTAGTTGTTCACATAAACCTAAATCCTTGAACGTTTTCATTTGTTCATCTTCTCCTTCTGGTTCCATATTGAAAGTCAATCAAGAACCCTAAATGAATAGCTCTCAATGCTAAAAGAGAGAGAGAGCAGTAGAAGACAGTGGAGACGACGAAGTATAATTTTTGCTGCAGAAAGGGTTTAGCCTGGCTTATTAGGGTTGTGGCTGCGATATGTTTGAAACTACGGCTAGGGCTGTCGATGGGTATCCATTACCCGAAACCGACATTAGGTGAATTAGGTCCGGGTCTGGATCCGGACGATTATTTAACGAATATTTAAATATTTATCATTTGTTAGTTAATTTTAGTGAAACCAAAATTATTGGGGCTGTGTATTTGAGGCTACAAAATACTTTAAAATTTTAAAATGTCTGAGTGGTGGGTTAGGGGGTAATTCTGAATGGATAATATATATCTAAAGTTATTTTTATTTTTCCATCCAAATTAAATCTAATCTACCTTCTACCTAAATCGAACTTAACTATTTAAAAAAAATAAAAAATTATCTACTCTGTAACCTCCATTAAAAAAATCTAAATTGATCATAAATAAAAAAACACCTCAATAATCAGATAACCTTCTAATCATGATTTCTATTAGGTAAGAATCGACAAACTCACAAATTTCTCTGTTACTTTTAATTGCTTAAATTGGTTAGATTTGAGAAAATTAAATTCACTTTTACTTTTAGAACTACTTACGACTAGGAATAAATGAACTCCTAGCCGTAAACACTACCTACGGCTAGATGTTCATTTGTTTCTAATCGTAAATAGTTCATTTACGAGTAGGAATTTATCATTTTCCAGTTGTAGGCTAGTACTATTTTGTTATTTACGGCTGGGAAATAATAAATTCCTAGTTGTAAGTGACTCTAAAAAATATAAAATTTTCATAACACCGTTTTTAGCCTTAGACACTGTTTTCCTAGCAGTAGAACATGTATTATGACTAAATCGTAGTCTTGATTCCTAGTCGTAATTTTTATATACAACTAAATCTTAGCCGAGATTCCTAGTGGTATTTGGTTTTGTGATTTCTACTGTTAGGAAATTATGAACTTCTGGTCGTAGGATGCCTTGCAAATGAAAAAGTGGTGGGGCATATGCCCTTACTGATTCTAAAAGTTAAATTAAATTCATTAATCTAATCTACCATTAGCACTTAATAGTTTAGCTAATTAAGGTCGTTAACACAAATTAACAGAGGGTAATTTAGCCATTATCAAAAATAGTAGGATAAAGGGTTATTGACTTTACTACTAATGACCCTATTTTATCCTCTTGCCATCCCTCAAAGTTCCCATCCTGCATCCCCAGTATTATGTTTAATATGTTTATCAACTTGGGGCTAGACCAATCTGAGCCTTTAAGTCACTTAGGGTCTGTTTGGCACGCTTATATTTGAGGTAATAGAAGAGTGTAGTGTAGTCAAATGGAGTAGTCAAGGGTGGCATTTTAAAGTTGGGTGTTTGGCATGGGTCCAATTACACAACATAGCAACTACATGTAATTCCTACTACCTCCAAAGAGCTACATTGAATACTCACCACTTGGAGTATGTATTGAATGCGGCCATATATTACGTCCTCCAACTATGCAGCTGACCAATATTGATTGTTTATTTTATTTACGTAATCAATAATCAGATGTATTTTCACTTTATTCTTTTTAAAACATCATTCTTTTACTTATAAATGTTCAATTTTATTTGATTTTATTTTTGTTTTTAGTAACTTGTGGGTTTTGATTTAAGTGTGTCATACAGACCCTTAGAAGTGAACAGTGGATGTGATAGTTGGAATATTTAGCCCCATCCGGATCCAATCCGCTTTGTGATTAATTTTAAGTTTGGCATTCGTCCCTAACAATTTAATCTAATATTCAATAGATTTGTATCCAACGATTGGTAGATAAGATGCGGGTAGATTTAATGGTCTTTTTTAATTATTTGTTGAAAAAGATGAGTGTAAAACCAATAAATATCCTTTAAAAATATTCTAGTTTTTGTTTCTGAATTAAAAATCCTAATATTATAATTGCATACCCAAATACACCCATGTAAATGTATTTAGAGGGTACTCGAAAAAGTTAAACTTTTGTGAAGAAAACTCTTTTTACTTATGACTTCTAATTCTAGTATCCAAACACCCTCTTAAAGATCTAAATTGAAACAAAGTGACTTAAATATCATTTTAGTTGACCTCAAATCTTCCAAAAGTCCCACAGTTACCCTTAAATATGGATGCGGGTGTCCAACGGGTTTTTAAACTAGCACACCATCAAATCCAAAATCTATTGGATTTCTAGTATTGCACCCGCGTCCAATTTATCATTGCATGGGTCAAACACCAACCTACAAAAAATTGTATGTGAAAAGGAGAGGGTACCAAGTACACCACCAAATTTTCCGTTCTAAGCTATAAGACAATCTTTGGATAATCTTTATTAAGATTCCCATCTCAAGGATAAGTAACATACTACTTGTAATTACTTTAATTATATCAAATCAACGAATATGAATTAAAACTAAAGCAAGATACCAGAAATTTTGTTCACGAGAAAACTGCAAGTGCAGAAAATCCCCGGGACCTCGTTTAGTTTAAACACACCCTGGGTTAAGATGTTACACCACCGAAGCTTACTTCCGACTTCATATTGGATATAATTGAGGTAGAATATACCCCCCCCCCCCCCACCCCCCCCAAGTTACTCTGCTTTAGTTGTGTCCATGCGCCTACAACTCTAAAAGCCCACTCATATGAATACCCTAGATGATGTCTTTTACATTCCTAAGAGTTGTTCCACAATTCTTCATGAAAATTATCTCTACTCTGCGTCCAACAAGGCGACTAATATAATATCCTTTTAAATGTAATCTAGGTGACGAAAATTTGTATAAACTTAAAATAGTTTTAAGCGAAATATTCATTTAGGGTATATATGTACTCTTTACAACTTATACAAATACCTAATTGAATCGACTTCACAAAAAAAGTCAACCTTGGGGCTAGTCTTAGGTGAATTCTTCTAGAACTTCACAGAGGATAAGAAAACGCCTATCATGAAGTTCTATATCTAATCTAGATTTTGATCAACTAGTGCCGATATAGGATATTAGATATATCGAATCTTATTTTTGATCAATAATTCTTGAATGGCCTTATAGCAGAAGAGAAGGATCTTTGAATATAAAATAATTATTATAAAGATCAAACCAAAGATTATTGGAAACAAAACTATCAAGATGATAGTTTAACATGTGTTTCATGATCCCCAAGTGAATTCTTTCAAATTCTTACCCTTGTTTTGATCACAAGAACCTTCAACGTGTAGCGGATAAAGATGTATGTTGTAGAATGTCTTATATTTATAGTGAATGATCAAGGATAGGTGATAGGTTGCTAATACACCTTATTCGAGTACCAAAAAATTTACATGTTTTTCTTGGTTTATTCTCTTATATTTTGTGTATATTACGCTTGTTTTATATTTTATAGGTATTCTGGAGTCATGCAATGTGAAATAAGAGAAATAAAGGCTCAATTCATTGTTTGTGAGGCATTGGGTGTCGGAAAGTGCGAAGCTAGCTAGCATGCAAGTCTGTATTGTGTCGAAAACGAGAATTACTAGGGCAGAGCCAGGATTGCAAAGGAATTGAGGGAATTACTAGAGGAAACATGTTGTTCCATAAAGAAGTGTTATAGGAAGTCAAACTATTAAAGGTATACTCGAAAATTACTCAAGGAAGCCACATGATTACTAGAATTCCTAGGGACAAACACGTCTCTGCTAGGGTTTGCCTTCTTCTTTTAAACCTAGGAACTAGGTTGCGACATACAAAGTTCAGTTCTCTCTTTACAACACCAGCAAGCTCCTTGTCATCACTACGAGTCATGAGCCCGGTGATGGATTGTTAGGCGATATTTAAAAGCTAAAAAGAAGGATAAGATGATGTTGTGCGCTTCTCGATGTAGAAAGATGGGTGAAACTGAGAATACAAATAAGAGTTGAGCGAGAAAATTTTCATTTGTTGTGGCCAGAAATAAGGTGAGTTAAGACGGAGAAGAAGAAAACGATATGTTGCCAAAAATATCATTGTTGCCATTTGATTTCAGCGAGAAAGAGAGATGGAAAAGAAAAGATAAAGTTGAGAAATAAAGTAATAAAGATTGATGGAAGAATTAATGTCGCTGCCATTGAGGATAAGATAGTGGAACGAGCCAGCTGTTAGTGGGGAAAGAAAAAGTAAGAAAAAAGTTGCGTTTATGAGAGTTCAAAGTCCGATAAAAATGGGTTGTCAACATGTGTGAATTAGGAATCAGTTTCACAATTGGACATGTTTGCTGTCGTGAAGAACAAATGAAAAAAGATGTGTTGGTTTGAAGGATTTTGGAAAGCAACAGTAATGAGTTTGGTATAAATTGGATACGTGGTTTTTGTAGTGAGATGAATTAAAAGATGATTATACAACACGAAAGATGGTTTTGGTGAAGATTTGAGAACAAGAAAATAAGCTTGTTGTTGTTTGGTTTGGCTGAGAGAATAGCAAGAACTTGGTGTTGTTTCCAATGTGTTTTTTGGTTTTTATGTGTTGAATGACTAATTATGTGTAGGTAAAAAGATGTTTGAAAGGATTAACAAATCAATGATATATATATACTCCCTCCGTTCCGGTTTAGATGATATTTTAGAGTTTTTTTATGTTTTAAAATTGATGATAGTTTAGGTATTTTCCCCAAATTTTCACTGATTTACCCCTGCTTTGGAATCACACCATAGCATTAATTCACTTCGTAATCAGCGAGAAATAACTACTCCAATTTTTACATCTACTTTGTGGGATATATATTGTACTATCTGGTTAAGCCTTTCTTCTCTTCAAACACCATGGATGGGGATAAACAAGCTTACCTATTGTCTTTTGCTTACAATTTTATATGATATTATCAAGTGACTCCATAAGGTGAACGACAAGAAGGGTGAGTCAAGAGACTGATGTAAATATATCGTCAAGAGAAGAAGGTTTTGAAAGTACAACTCAGGCTCGTCAACAAGTTATTGATCATATGTTGAAAATATATTTACCCAAATTTTTTCATTAAAAAACTCCTAATGGTATACTCCATTTTAAGAAATATGTGTTTAGCTTAAGAAATTTTACAAATGAGATGTTTTTTCAATGAAATCTTTGCTTGGCTTGATAAATCTTTTATACTTTGATGCTTATTTACATAATGGAACAGTACCATCACCAACCATAATACACCTTTTGATATTTCTTTTGTCTTTTCTTCTTAATCTCTTCTTCAACTATACATCTTCTTGTCGTGATGTTTAAGCTTATTGTGATGCTTAAGCTTACTGTAATCATACATTTTTAAGCTTACCCATTATATGAATACCACTATTAATCAATTTCTAAGCTCACCCATTTACTGAAAACCACTCAAAATGTCAACAACATAACTGAAACTTGTGCAAGTCTGGAGCTATGTTGCTTCGCTCTAATGCTTATTGCTGTGTTTGGGTTTTGTTGTGATGCTTTAGATTACTGTGATGTTTAAAAAATCTTTGTTTCTCTCATATTTACTTTTTATTTCAGAATCAAGTGCTATAAAAACTTTGATATACGGATTACTGTTTAATGGGGTTAATAAATTATGCACTCTTTTGCAGGCGAATGCTGCAATAAGTGGATGTTAAGTGCCAATAATTTTGATACTGTTTTTTGTTGATGTAAGAAAAATATAAGCATGTCATGATCTTTTTGCATCACCCGGGAACCTTTGCAGTAGGAGTACTTTATGTTGGCGCTATTAACTTATGAACTCTCTTCATAGTTATTTGAGGAATGTTTTGCCTGCTCAAATAATTTTGATATTGTTTTTTGTTGATGGTGTTTTTCAAAGAGGCATTAAACTTGGAAGCCATAATTTTGATATTGTTTTTTGTTGATGGTGTTTGTCTAAGAGGCATTAAACATGGAAGCCATATTGAGTCACTGACTTAGGACGTGAAATTAATCAATATTGTCTTTTTATTCTGAAATAAGAACTGAATACTACATTGATACAAGACTTATATTGTCTCTCTATTCTGACATATGAATTGAATACTGCATTGATACCACAAATTTTCATAGGAAGTTCAAACTATACAAGAACCCAGAAATCCTGGTACTCAAAAGCGAGTTATTAGAAGGAGATGTAAGCTATATTGATCTATATGGAGAGAATACTAAAGACACTGCAAGAAAAATTCAAAACACAAATAAGCCTAAATGCATCTATGCAATTACTTTCAACAGTCATCATATATTCTCCACCATAAATTTTACAAGCGTATATAATTTCCTTAGTGTCTAGACACAGTAGCATTAACAAGGCTTCTGCGAATCAAACATCAGATCCAAGACTTGTGAACTGGTATATTTCAGCATCTGAAATATAAATGAACTTATATTTCGGCATGTCATGTATAGTCAACTAATTTATAGGTTTAGGCGTGCAAGGTTTTTACTTTTCTTTTATTGGTTAGAGATTAGTTGAATTTTACAATACATGATTCTTATTTAATAAATTATTAGTTTTGTCCCATAATTATCATTCATAATTTATCAAAAATATCGGCATGTATGATTGAATGTTTGTTTATTTAAGTGGCCAATTGGTTGAACTAATAGTCATATCTAAAGCTAAATTAGGGTTGTTAATATGCAAACATTGACAATCTTGATTACAAGTAGCATGGTGTGATGTCTGATTGTAGTGATACTTTCTTGTACTCGCATGTAAATTATCTACTCGGGTGTGTCAATTGCATTGATTAATATTTTTCACATATCCTAAATCTCTAGTGGGTTAAACCTAATTGTGCTTTTACGCTTCGGGTTATTCTCAAAGTAGAATTCATATTTGTATCGTTATGTAAGTGTGTGTGATGATTTTAGAAAATTAACGAAATATTTTTGCGGTCAAGGCATTCTAGGGCTTTTGATAATGAGATATTGAAATTCAATTCTAATTATTGATACAAGAACATGTTTGTGAATGAAAACGAAATGTTAACCAATAAATTTATCTCATTGATACTTTTTACTTATTATTAGCCTTCGAATTAGTTTACTTTATTTTAATTGATTCATTAAAATCCCCCATTTTCACATAAGACTTTGAAAACGAATAATAACCAAGACCTCTCTGTGGGAAAGAACTATTTCTTAATGTTGTACTTAATCTATATTTTTGATAAGTGAGAAAGTGAAATAATTTTGACGGATACGACACGGACCACTAGGTTGCTTGAGATTGAAGTAAAAAGGTTCTTATGTTCCAAGTAATTTCAGTGTTGTCAAAATAAGTTTTTTCCTTAGATACAAAACTAGTTTGTTTCCTTAGCTAGAACTTAACTTGCATTGAGAATCTTTCCTAAGTTTAGAATCATGTAGAATTGAGTGTCAAGTAATTACCATAATTAACTACTTCCACAGATAGCTTCTAACTTGTTATAGTTAGGTTTGTGCAACAAGTTGCTAATAACTAAATTAAGATACAAACTTTTCTCTCAAGTTTGATTTACTCTTAGAAGAAAATATTAAGTTTTTATCGCTTGAAGTTACAATGATGACAACCAAAAATGTGCGAAAAGTTTGCCTTAAAACAAATAAGAAAAGTATAACAATTGTCAAAAACAAGTTTTGGTCAAGTTGCGCTTTCGGTTCGCGAATTCAAAGTTTAGGTTAACATAGAGTGAAAAAGTTTCCAAGAAAAATATATTCTAACTTAGGTTCGTGAACCCAAGTACAAAAAGTTTACAGTAAAAATTCATGTTAACTTAGGTTCGTAAACTCAAGACATAAAAATTATATTGTACAATTTCCCTTATTTTACGTTTACAAACTCAGGATTAAAAAAATCCACATTGAAACTCTGAGACTTTTAGGTTTTCCAATTCAATTAAGTAGGTTCACGAACCCAGTGAAAAGAAAGCCTTCAATAGAAAATCTACTTGGCGTAGGTTCGTGATCTCAAAGAGTAGGTTTGTGAACCTAAACTTTCATAACTTACTAAATTTTTCTCTCCTGATTCTGATCGAATTTTGACAAACAAGAGCTTGAACTTCGAAAGATCACTAAGATTAGCCATTTTCTAGTACGTGACAAGAACTGTTTTTGTATCAATACTAAATTCTTCGGCTTTTCTACAATAGATGGATGGATAGATAGAAGGGAAACGAGTCCAAAAGAAAAAATGAGTCTCCGTTACTAACCTTTGATGAAGTTTTTCAGTGATATCTTCGTGTGTTCTTCAAGGGTAACTTTGGGTGAATCATGTAACTCTACTACCTAAATCTAATCTAGTCAGAAGTTGTCTTTAGTAAACTGCAAAACAAGAAATAGTTTTGGTATCTAAAATATGACAACATACTTGACATACCAATGCATGTGGGTTCAACCGAGAATTTCTTTAACAATCTGGGTCGGGTAGGATAGACATATTGGGTGGCAGATGCTCAACTCTACTTTCACTTCTGTTATTCGGTCACAAGATTTTGAAGTTCAATGTTATAGGATTATTATATGAGCTCCTCACGAGATGTTGTCAACTCATTAATATTTCAAATAGGCACGACTATTCTATGCCATTCTTTTCATAATAAATGTAAATGTATTAAACGAGAAATATAATTTATGGAATCCACTAATTGTTCAACAAACAAATGTTAGTAATATGAGACAAAATCCAAAAAAATTATCTTATAATTCATGGAAATCGCCGACTAGGCAAAAACTCAAAATAATTTTGATGATTCCTGGATCTCTCATTTGATAAATGCTAGATATATATGGATTAATTGTATATTATAAATGCTACGGGAAATCATGAGGGATCTAAAGCAAGATTACACAAAAGATATCCGTCTCGAAGAAGCATAAGCCTTAACTCTGGTACAAGGAGTTATTTGGGCAAATGAAAAAGGGATCTAACTTTTTTGATTAGAAGAAGATTGTAAAAGGATAATCGACTAATCACAGCGAAAAAATACCGCTAACCATTGGCCAAACTGGTAAATAATACAAGAAGCAATGAAGTCGTCGGCTCAATATCATATATTCTTGGGTTTCATCTTTACTATTAAGAAGGGAAACACTGTAATAGATGAATTAGAAAAATAAGCTAGGAAGACGACACAAACATTTATTTGGGATATACAATGCCTACTTTTAATTTCCAACTTTAATTTTAGGTAAACTTGAGCTTAATTACACTAGCTAGTTAACTGAAAACTCTGTTTATGGGATTGATATAATAAATAAAGCTAACCACTATAATAGCAGATGATGCAATTATAAGGGTGACCAACAAAAATTAGATCTCTCATTTTTGGTCATGTATGTTGGTTTGTTGGTAAATAAGGCTGATTCATAAATAATAATAATAAATCGTAATTGGTTTGAATCAGCATTGGTAGTAAAAGACTAGAAGGATGCACACTGGGGTGGAGCTATGTATAGAGTCGGTGGGTCTCATAACCCTTTTAATTTATTATTTTAATTATTACTAATCATTTTGTAAAAGTTTTAAATGTTTTAAAAGTGTTGGTCACATATATTTATGATATCTAAGAGATTTTAACATTTGGATTTTGGAAATATTCGAGTTGATTGCCTCAAAATTATATAATTTTTATGTTTATGCAATTGTTATAATTATTGCAAATTCATCAACAATAAGACCGAAACACCATGGTACTTGAGAGATATGGTCAGTAAAATTTTGGACTTAATGTGATCCATTCAACAACGTACACTCCACTACATTTGTAAGGAAAGAAACCAAGTGTAAAATGGGCTAGTAGATCACGTAGCAGATGAAAGTTGTTAGAGAAATACTCAGTTGAACCCGCGGACGTTGGTATGTCATGTTTGTTGTAAAGTTTAGATGTCAAAACTTACGCTTGAACCACTTGATAAAGCCAGACTATGGAATATGTTAGACTCAGGTTATAGACGGAGACTGAAGATCATACGAAGACATCATCTGTCGTTGAGGTAAGTAGTTGAAGATTTGATTTCCTCCATATGATTATCATCCTTTATATATATCCATCTATTAGAGTGAATACTCGGTCGAAGCCACATGCATTGGTATGTCAAGTTTGTTGTCAAATTTAGATGCCAAAACTATTTCCTTATTTATAGCCTACTAAAGTCTGCTTCGGTCTAAATTAGATTAGGTAGTAGAGTTTTAGGAACTTCCAAGTTACACTTGAATATTGAATATTGGAAATTACACAAAGACATCATTTTGAAGAACCCCATCAAAGGTTATTAACGAAGAATAATTTTCATTTTAAACTTTTTCTTTTATTTTTCCTTATATCTATCTATTTATCGTAGCAAAGTCGGGACTTTAGTAAATGATCAAATTCAAATAAAGATCATATCACAGATAAGAAAATGGCAAATATATAATGATGTTTCGAATTCGAGTCTTGACTTGAAATTTTTTGAAACAACGAACTAAGTGAAAAAAGTTTTATGAACTTTGCGTATTTGAGTTCACGAACTTACTCATCACCGAAAGTTCCCGAACTCTATATTTCAATTGACTTCACGAACCTAGTTGAAATCGGAAGTTCTTGAACTCCAACTTTACTTTGAGTTCACGAACATGCTTTAGTGAATTCTCGAACCTAATGGAAATATTAACTCAAAGTTCTTAAACCCAAAAATCACTTTGAGTTTGAACCTAATGAGATTTTGAAGTTCCTGAACTTCGGAAGTCACCTGCGTTCGTAAACCTACCTTGTGCGTTCGCGAACCTAAAGATTCAATGGACCAACTTCTATATATTCTTGTGTCCATCCACCTTTCTTCTTTTATTTTAAAGGAAATTTTTTCACATTCTTACAAATTGTTATTCTTAGTTAATTCCTTTGCGAGGAAAGTTTTAGTTATTTCCAAGAATTGATTTAACTTGTGAATCAAGTTTTTAGATCTTGTTTTAGGAAATTGGCACAATGATTTGTTTATTCTTAGTAGTTTGAAGTAATTTTGGAAAAAATTCCTTTGAGAAATTTATTTGACGTTAGATATGTCTAGTACTTCAAAATATAGAAAGAACCTCAAACGCAAGTCAAGTTGTAACTAATGAAACAAGTTCTTTGTATCTTAGGAAAAGATATAGACTTAGCAGTTTTAGAAATAAATTGGGTTGCAATAAATCATTGCTTATATCTTAAGAAACCCAACCTTGATCGATTATTATATATTGAAGATATCATCAACACAAAAAACTTAATGCTTAAATGATATGTATCTTGTTGCAAAATTTGTCCCCCAATCCGAAGGTTCTCCGAGAACTAAGTTGGGACTTTAAAAGACTTGATAGAACTTAAGGCTAAGAATCTGAGAAAATATTGAACTTATTATATAAAAAAAACTATATAGATCCAACAACAACACTTTGAGGCAAATTTTTATGTTGTCCTTAAAGTGATATTCTCCCCTACTTATAATTTATGCTAGTTATTAATAGGTTCTAAGTAAATCACTTCCAAGATACAACAAAGTTCAAAACATGTAGTTTAGCAAAACTAGAAGTTCTCTAAGAACTTTATGAAAGAAGAAGAAGGAAATAAATCTATGAGAGACGTGGAGAAGAAAAGGAAGAAGAGATTAGATTTTTCTATATCTTCCTTTCACAAGTTTCTCTTATTTATAAAGTTCTAAAAGATGGTAGTTAAGATGTTACTTCTCCAAGAGTCACGACGATTCATGAAAGGATATATTTAAAAATTTGTATAACTTTCAAATTCAGTAATGGAATAATTTGAAAAAGTGCAAACTATTCAAACCAACATCTATTCAACATCTCATGCTAGTTAGTTAATTAATTTTTTTTTTGTTACAATCTTCTAACGAGACTTCAATTGGTATCCGTGAAGCACGAGTTTACCTATATTCTTTAAGATAGTTTCATAACATGTTTCTCAATTTGATATGTTATTGTCCATTCTAAGGTCCCTCTTTTCTGCTATAAAGTCATTTTAAATTTATTGATCAAATCTAGTTTCGATAAGAAACTTCAAACTCGATCAAGCATAACGCTTATATATTGAAATCCAGTTTTGAAATTTTCCACAAGAATTCATCTTAGACAAAAATCTAGTTTGATATTCTTGTGAGATATCACGATTAGGTTTTTCTATAACTTTTGTAGAAAACCCGATCTTGTGACTTAGATTGTCTAAGTTAAAGGAAAATTTATGTTACCTTGATTTACAGTAAAAAAGGAAATTACCAGGCTTCGTGTTTAAGGCAGGGCAGCGGTAGTCTTCACGAATGAATATGGAACAACACCTAGGCTCGTAAAGGATATCAGCTAGGGGACTCAAGTGCGTAGGTTTATGCGGGAAGCAAGAAACATAGAGGCACAACTTTAACAAAGTAGCTTAGAGGTATTGTGTCTCAATTACATTCCAGACCGAAGTCATACAGTTAGCTAGCTAGTATTTGTACGTAACGGCTTTATCAAGTGTGTGTTCAAACTAGACGAGGTCCCAAAAAATTTCCGCCTTGCAGTTTCCTCGTTAATAAAATTTTGGTGTCTTGCTTTACTTTTATTTTCCATATTATACTGATTTTATATTTATAATTAAACATACAAGCAGGTTGTATGTTAATCATCCTTGGGATTCAAGAATCTCATTTAGATTTTATACAATGATGTTTCTTTGTTGTTTTGATCTTTGATTAAAGTTTACACCGTGAGCAAGTCTATAGGTTTTGAAATGAAAAAGTTGATGGTGTGCTTGGTACCATCCCCTATTCACCATTTATTTATGAAAGAAACTAAGTATCAAGTAAAGTTATAACTTTTGTATGAGATGCCTGATCCTTGAGTATGATCAAATTGTCGAAGGAACGAAATACAAGATTAGTGTTCTACTAACTCATTGGGTATGGTTTCCGAACTTAATCTTGCCTAACTTTCGAGCAACCCATGGCCGAAGAAAATGAGATGTTTAGTCTTCACTATTGAACTTTTGAAAATTAAAGGGATATAACTTTCGAAATTGTGCAACTTCCAAAAGCTGATACTCTAAACTTTTGAAAGTGGACGAGCAAATTAAAGAATATTGCTCACTGCCATACTTTCGAAAGTTAAGCCTATTAACTTTGGGAAGTGAGGCAGTAAACGTGTTTTAATGCTCATTGTTATATATACTTTCGGAAACTAATCCCATTAGCTTTCGGAAGTTAACCAGCGACCATGTTTGCTCTCTACTAAGGTTCCGTAAAATTGTACTACCTAACTTTCGAAGTATGGTATAACTTTTGAATTTATAAGGGAATCACTTTGGAACCTTTTAAGCCCAGAATTCGTAACTTATATCTTTAAGTTTTTTATTTGAGGAAAACTTCGACAATCAAGGTTAGAAGTTCGAACAAGTTTTACTGAGTCATTTATAGTTATGTTAGTAACTTAAGAACTGATTTACGATTTCCATCTAAGGAATATTTTCCTTGACTATGTCAAGTATGTTACTTAGATAAGTTAGTGACAACTACTGAGGATTACATATTAGTCAAGTACAAGTTGTCTACAAAGCGAAAGAATATCGTTTTAGAAGATTGTTGTAGCCATATATTCTTATCATAAATATTTATGAGATTGATATAACTCATGGGCTTGCCATAATTTCTAGTGTTTTATGCATGAAACTATAAATGAGAATAAATCTAGAGGTTATCTTGAACATTAGGAAGTGTTATATTTTCTAGTATACCATATTGAAAACAATATCCTTGCATTTATCGCAAGTGAGTTATTCATCTAAGTATATCCTAGAAAATCTAGCTAAGTAAATTAATATACGGAAGTACACATATAAAATATACTGATTATTTTTCGAAATTTACTTGGCTTATATACAAATTAAGTAATTGTTGCTTGATTCCTAATCTAAGAAGCCTTGGCTAAGAATTATATAAATATATAGACTCTGTACAAGCATTACAACTCATCTCATCCAACAAATACTTAATGATTAAGTTGCAAAGATATGGAGCCTATTACCCTTCGAACCTTCGGGTCAGGATATAACTTTAAAGTCTTTTCCAGGATCAAGAAGCCTGAAATTATCTTTACTTCGTTAGATGAGAAACTAGATTTATCATTTTTGTTTTATTTTTTTACTTTATGATAGTTTTATAACCTTCTTGATGTATAGTTCTTTTTTATTCTAAGGTCTTTCTCTTCTGATATAAAGTTACTCAAGAACTTTCTAGTATAAGTACCAAATTATGGAAACACCCATTGGAATATGAGGATAGAAAATCCTTTGTAATATAAGGATATTTTGATATGTGAAACCATTGATGAGTTGCCATAGGACGTTTGAATGGTCTACCACTTATGTTTGTAGTAAGGGGTTCAAGGAGATACTAGTTAACGGGAGCTTTCCTTAAAAGTTTCACGTTTGCATTGATCCACACTGAATTTTAACGATCATACAGTTTGTCCTTTTGATTGTATCGATTTGATAATTAAAAAGGAAATCTTTGTTGTCCTATTGGGGCAAGGTAATAATAGTTCAACGGAATGAGGACCAACTTTTAAAGAGATCAAACACTCTGCTGAAGATTTATAAGAGCATCTTCTATATGAATACTACTGAAGCGGTGTAACTGGTTGGTTACTGCACTAGACCAAGGTATGATAGTAGGCAAGAGTATAACGGCTTAATTTTATTCAATTTTAATAGTATTCAATTTATACTAGATCTCGGAGTTTTTTTAGAAGTTAATAGTTTACTCGTTGACAAAATCTCTGGTGTTTTAGCTTTTACTTTACTTCCATATTGTAAGTTTAAAGATTTACAATTGAAGTATAAGCAAGAGTACGTTAATCCTCTTTATCGATTCTGAGGTATTCTCTTCCTCCGTGAGACCGTTCAAGGACAGTTTGAAAATATATATATATAGTTTCTATTTTGAGAATATATGTAATTTTTTTTTCCTTTTTCTAAACAAAGTTGTGACCAATGACACTACACATGTAAGCTACCTGATTGTAGTTTCGTTTTAAATATGATAAAATATCAAAAAAGAAAAAAAGGTTTGCAGCAAATTATTATTATGACCCAAACTTGTGCACAAAAAGAAGTTTAAATCTGATCCCATCGTCATCATTAAAGTGTTTGGGAACAGCAAAAGGATCAGTTTTATGATCAAATTTTCTTTTCATCTCTTAAACCTTTCGATTCTAGTATGTGTGGGGTACAACACTGCAACTGATGTTCACAAAATTAGGCACAAAAAAGTAGCTACAAATCCATGTGAGAGGAAATTGAGTTGCTCACAATACCATTATCAAATTACCAACAAAAGGGCCTCTGAACATCCAATATTCCAAAACAAAAAAAGAAAGATTCTAATCATTCAAAAGATTAAGAGATTAAACACTAATATAACTTTTTTCCTTTAATTGTAAATATGATTGATGATTTTATCAACTTTAATTATACAACCAACTAACCTGATTGGGCTAAATGATAATTAGTTGAAACTTGAAAACCCCCATCATACTTATAGACAAATGGAATCTAAATAACACGAAATCGGAAGATAAGAAAAACAAAGAAATACTAAATTTTGTGCAAAACAATTAGTAGGATATTTGTATGCATTTTCATTTCTTGATACAATGAAAGAAAATGAAACTTAATTAAACTATACTAAATTCAGCCCTAAACCAAATGCTTAGAACCTTCTTTTTGTCAACCCATTTCTTGACCTTTAAAAAGGTTATATTAATTCTCCATTCCATTTCCTCATATTCAACCAATCTAGGCTAAGATTCATATAGGAAATTAAGAACATTTACACAATTCTCCTTCATTTAATAAAAACTAAAAAAGGTATACATCAAAGACACCATCAGACATATGTTTGTTTATCTATCAGAAAGTGTAAACTCGTTGGCAGTTGATTAAATCAGCGGCAGATCATGTCGATCGAAGCTTGCTTGCAGCACCCATAACGGCTGCGATTAACCACTCCTCTATACTATTGCCGATTAAAATAGGAACCACATCTTAAACTAAATATGGATTAGTTTAAAAAGCAGACCCTTCAGTTTTCATATAACAAAAAAAAAAAAAAAAGGAAAAAAAACTTCATGAAACTCCATGTACATTGAAATATCTATACCCAATCACGGATTTTCATAATGTTAATAAGTGAAAAAAGTTGAAGAAATAAACCAGTATATCATCATCAGCACTTTAAACTCGTTTACTGTTATTTTGCTAGGTAGATCAATATGTATAGCTTCAAAGATCAAGGTGATCTCTTCTGGCTTTGTAAACCCATCTCATTGTGTTGCTTTGAAGGACCCGAAAATGGGAATGGCACTGCTTTTGGCAAGAACCCATAAAAATAGCCTGGCTTTTTAGAGTGTGTAACTTGGAGAACTGCATGATGAGAGATAGTACTGCTGCTGCTACTAGTAGCACCACTTCTTGAAGCATGACATGAATCAACAAACCAGATGAAGACGAAGGTGAAGAAGCATATGATCAGTACTCGAACTAAATGTCTTTTGGAGATGCCCATAATAGCTTAAATTTGCCGTTGTCAACTAAAACTATTAGCACCAAGATATGGTAGAAAAGTACTACTACACTCCTACTTGAGACAAGCCAACAACTCCAAGAACAAGAAAGTTACATGAGAAACCCTAACGTAGTTGAAAAGAAGGGTTCTTCAGCCTGACATATAAGTATGGATGAGATATAGAGCAGTTAATTAGCAGGTGATGAATATATTTGAGATGGAATTTTAGATGATCGAGAAGGACTAGAACTATAGAAGAATGGTAGATGAGGTCACTGGACATATATATATATATATATATATATACACACAAAGGTGATGGGAATGGGATAGATCTACATTATTGATTTTCTTGTATATTGGGTCCTATTGTATATATTTTACATATGGCGGTTTCTAATTGGGACATGTACTAATGATCACTGAAAATAGATTCTAAAATTCTTCTTTAAACATTTACTCATCCATAGTCCCTCTCCCTCCCACCTATTTATGAAGGGAAATCAAGTTCAAGTGACCTCCATCAAGGGAAGTGATGTGTAAGATTGTGAGTGCTCCCCGTTCCTTCCGGTGCAGATCATTTATAATGGAAAAAAACATTACCAATCTCATACCTTCTAAGATAATGATGTGGTCAGTGCATACACTTGAGGTGTAGGGATGCGATTTAACAGTGAACTTGTACATGCGGGATTAACCAGGATTCAGGGTCAATCTCGACACAGAAGCTGTTGCAAAACTCACGAATTCATACTCAAGTGACTGCATGTTAAACTAACCTAAATTAAACCAGACATTTAAATATCATATCCGTTTTTTATGCTAAAATAAAATAATAATAGTATTTTTCTAAGGATGGAGGTAATATAAGTCTATTAAATTACTTGTCAACTTTATGAACGAGGTCGTCTGAGCAAGTTAGGCTTAATGACTCATCTGCAAAGCGTACAACCAGGGGTATTCACGAGTAGACCAACTCGTTCGCCCCAAGCCGAACCGGTCCTGTTCGATTGCCAAACCGTTTCAAACCATATATATTTGGGCGAGTTGGGTTGGTATTCATAAAACCCGAACCCATAGGGTTGGAGCGCAGGTTGAGGGATCCAAAACCCGACCGCCCTAACCAAACCGATGGGTATATATTATATGGGTGTAAAATAATACAAATAGGGTGTATAGTATAACTGTATAAACATATAATGGCAAAAATAAAACCCTAAAGCTAGCTTTTCAACTTCTTTCTCTTGTATTCTTTTCTCTGCCGCCACACACAACAATTACAAACCCTAAAAGTATACTAATGCAATCTATAGAGTTAGATAAGGTTGGGGAAGAGAGGCGTAAAAGAGAAAAAAACAAAAGCATTCTCGTATCCGGGGTACGTTATATGATAATTGTAGTACAACTAACTAAGTGAGATGTTTCCTGATGTTAGAGTACTACCACTTTATTGGTTAGTTGTCTATGTGATAAAATCTTGTTTTTATGCATTTGGTTTACTAAAATTCTTTGTGTTTGTGTTTAATTGTTCATGCAGGATGAGCCATCCACTGTAACCACTAGCACTAAGGTTGTTAGTTTTAAAGAGGTAATATCATTTTTGGTAATAGGTTTGTTTAGTTTTCCAAAAAAAAAAAAATTGTTCAATTTTGTATTTTTATTAACTAATTTGCCTGAGGGATGACTTATTAGAAGTCAGCCATATATGTCATGCTTGTTGAGCCATTTTTGATCAATCATAGTTGTAGTTGTGACCACATCATCGGCTCTTATAATAATAAAGGAGTGATGAGTATTAACTCGTCAAGTGCATCTTGTTCGGTAAGCCTATTAAAAATTCAAATTTGTAAATGAGTATATGTGAATATGCGATCTTCCTAATAAATATGAATACTTACAACGTTCTTTTTTTTTGTAGATGACTTCTCCTATTTTACAACAAACCTCATTGGGTGCCACAAGAGAAACTCTTATATCATAATCGGGCACAACCGACGATTCTCCTGCTTTAGATAAAGAATCTCAAGACCCGCCAATAGTACGATCCCAATCAGCAATTCCTGCTAGTATTGAAGGTACCTTGGTTAACAAGAGAAAGAAGCCGGATTCATGGCTATGGGAGCATTTCACCAAAGTTATTGTTAACAATCAACAAAGAGCTATTTGCAAACACTGCAAGATAAGTTATTCAGCTGATTCGAAGAAGATTGGAACTTCAACTTTAAATACTCATTTTTTGAGTCGATGTAAGAGTTTTCCTGGTCGAGATGATAAGCAGAAATCTATAGGCTTTGAGGCTAAAAAGGGTTCAGAAGAGGCTGGTAAGATGGTTGCGAGGAGTTACAGTGATGAATTATGTAAATCAGCTTTAGCCTACATGATTATCGTCGATGAGTTTCCATTTAGACATGTTGAGTTTGAAGGATTTAGATATTATAGTAATGTTTTGGAGGATAAGTTTAAGATCCCATCACGTATAACAGTTGCTCAAAGTTGTTTGAAACTTTACCGTGCAGAAAAAAGCGAAGTTGTTAGAAACTTTTAAGAAGCAAAAATTTAGAGTTTGCCTTACGAAGGATACTTGGACTTCCAATCAGATGTTGAATTACATGTGCCTCACAGCGCATTACATATATGATAATTGGTGCTTACATAAAAATATTATCAACTTTTTTCAAATTGAAGATCATAAAGGCGAGACTATAGGCAAGACTATCGAGACTTGTTTGATAAATTGGAATATTGATAGTGTCTTTACGGTGACGGTGGATAATACAAGTTCAAATGTAGTGTTGTCCAATACTTATCTAATACACTTGAACAGTGGAATGAACCGAATGGCCATATATTGGGTGGAAGATTTATGCATATGCGGTGTTGCGCTCATATTCTCAATCTTATCGTGTCTGATAGGATGAAGGATTATAATGACTCTATAAGCAGAATTTGAGCTACTGTGAATCATGTTAAGAGTTCTCCAGCAAGATTAGCCAAATTTAAAGAACATGCATCGCGTCAAAGGATTGAGTGCAAGAAACTTTTATGCTTAGATGTTCAAACTAGATGGAATTCAACATATCTAATGGTAGAATCAGCTGAAAAGTTTCAGAAAGTGTTTGAGCGGTTAGAAAAAAAAAGATGGGGGTTTTATTCGAGAGTATGTTACTGTTGGAAAGAACGTTCCCCCTACTCGATAAGATTGGGATTATAGTAGAGCTTTTATTAAGTTTTTAAAGGTATTCTACGAATCAACTCTAAAGTTTTCTGGTACTTTGTATGTTACATCTAGTATTTTCTTAGATGAACTGGTTATGATTGATGGAGAATTGCGTGAATGGAGTGAAAGCAATGATGTATTTTCAAGACGTGTGGCTGAAAACATGAGGATGAAGTTCAATAAGTATTGGTCGAATGAAAAGATTAATCAGTTTCTGTTTGTTGTTATTCTTCTTGATCCTAGACACAAAGAATTCTATTTGAACTATTTTTTCTCCATTATGCATGGTGATGAGGCTAATAATCTTGTTGCAAAGGTAAAAGTTATTTTAGTTGAATTATATGACCAATATAGGGAAATTTACATCGGGGACAACAATGTTTCTAGTAGTAGCACAAAAGATTTACGAGTAGGGAATGTTGATGTTGTTTCCGAAGTCTCATTTCGTGTAAAATTTCGTTTGGGATTAATTCAAAGCATTAAAGAGGTAGATGGTGAAGAAAGCAAGACAGAACGGTATTTGATGGAATGTCGTGAACCTTCTTGTCAGAACTTTGATATTTTAGGTTGGTGGAAAATTAACTCTACAAGGTACAAGGTATTGAGTTACATTGCAAGAGACTTGTTAGCTATACCAGTCTCTACCGTGGCTTCTGAATCTATCTTTAGCACCGGTGGTCGGATTCTTGATGCATTTCGTAGTTCTCTACTTCCGGGAACAGTTGAAGCTCTAATTTGTGCACAAAATTGGTTACGAACTAATAAACCAGTTATAGTCAATGATTATGCGAGTATGATTGAAGAAATTGATGAAGGTATACCAAAGTTCCTTAAGTTTATAGAATATGCTATTGTTTCTTTTAGGATTAATTTCTATTTATTTATTAATCTATTTTAAATATTATTATCTCTTGTAGAAGTTAGCATCACAGGTGAAGTACTTACTGTAGATGATTAGTTTGTTATGTTGAATGCTTTTTGGGATAACAAAGGTAAGCATCATCACTATAGTTTTGAAATTTCAGCATGTTTAAGTTATTTTGCTTGCTTTTAAATGTTCTCATTGCTAGAATTCATTCTAATCTAGTAATTTTTATGGGCAGATTGCGATAGCTATGGGTTAGAATATTTAAAGTCTCTTTTTGGTGAGTGGTGTTGCTTTTTAATCTCTACTAGAATGGTAATGGTAAATTTCCAGATTCTTACTTTAATATCATAAGACTATATGAGATAGTATGCGCACAAATTATATAGGAATAACTCCTATATTATGATTATTTGGTGTACTCACCAGAATATGTAAACATTGGTAATGTATCTACATTAGTGGTAATCCACAGACAGTGCTTTTTGTAGGAGCCCGAGCTTTTACAATAGTAAGGTTAAAGTACCCTTCTCCATAGGGCTTTAGTGGTAGCTTATTGCCTTATACAGACTCCTAATGAACAAAGACTCTACTATCCCTTACATATAAACACCTCCTGCAATAGATACACATACCTCAACTACTCTCTGAAAACGGATATACTTGGTATTTCAAGAATTCAAGTAATCCCTCCTGATCTGTTTTTGCATATACATGTTTCAATTTAGATTTAGCTTGTTTCATGCTTCATGTTATAAATTATATGGATTATAACATAATGTAAATTTTTTTATGACAGATATTATTGGTTTTACTATTTGGATTAGTAAGTTTATTATTTAGAAGAGCCAAATCATTTGATTACACTGTCGAAAACACATGGTGGCATCTTTGAAAGATTTTGGAGGAGTTGGTGATGGAAAGACTTCAAATACAAAGGCATTTCGGTTAGCCTTTAGTTAACGTAGTTGATACAAAGCGGCTAACGGTGGATCTCAACTCTTTTGTTTTGTGATGGACATAGTTCTAACTATGAACTCCATTTTAATTTTTGTAATAGACCTTGTTCCAAGTACCACCCTCTTGCACTGTTAAAAACACTACTGATTCAAAAGAATATATTTTTTGTTATCTTTTTATTTATTAAGATTTAACTTTCATATATTTTTCTGTTGTAAATGATTATATTGCAGATTAAGTTTAGTAAAAAAAAAGTATGCAGTGACTTTAACTGTTCAGCCCATGTGGTAAAATATGGGCTAAACTTAATTTAGGCCCTGATTCTTTTAAAGGGCCTAATAAATTTGAAAACCCATTTCAAACCGTTGAACCGACCCAAACCTGACTGCTGAATAACGGTTTGGGTCATATCGGTTTGGACAAAGTAAAAATCTGATTTGTGTTGATATTTTGATAAACCGCATAATGGTCGGGTTGGTTTAGAGCAGCCAAAAAATCACCGGATCAGACCGCTGCACACCCCCACGTATATCATATACATGAGTATAAATGACGTAACAGTAACAGAACTCATGCATAGTATGATAGGTCATTGAACGGGTCTTTAAGGAACATAAATGGGTTTAGATTGGTACGAAATTAGGTGTTCAAATGGTTTACCAGCAGGAAAAAGATAAAAAGAAAACGAAAGAACAAAGAGAGAGGGAGTGGAAAAGTAAGGCAATGTCCTTTGCTGGTTAGTTGAGTATTGTCTGGGACCAGTAATATGCATTAAATAATAATGGCCGACTAGAGAATTCAAAACTGCTCTTTCAAGAAGACCCACAGACGAAAATGTTGTCTATCTATTCAGCATTGACTGTGACCCTCCCACACACTGTTTAGAGTCTTCCAAAGACCTTTTTGGTTGAATCTCAAGTATTTTTTCCTTCTGTCAGATCACTACTGTATGGAGAATCTGATCGATATGTTCTTCTTTTGATTTAATAAAGGGTACAGTGAAGACAGGGATTAAATAGATGGAGCTTTAGGCTGATGAAAAGATACAAAGTTGAAATTTTAGATCGAAAATGTTCTTTTTTTTCCTTTTTAGAACAAATATTTTTGAACGGAAAACCAATCCGAGGAACTATTTCAAAGGTTAATGCTGCATAAGGTTTTAGGTTTTAGACTAACCACTGTGGTGATTAAATTCAAGATCAACTTGATGAAAACGTGGCTAAATCCTTGAATCAAGCCGACGTTTAAGGGATTGCACTGCTTAGACGTATCAAATCTGAGTCATTAGATTTGATTTTATGGGTTAAAATCTAACGGTTCATCTATTCATGTCCAACCATTAGGCGCGTTAAACCACTATGTACCTAAATTCAAGATTCAAGTTTTCAAAACCGTGGCGAAATCCCGTGATTCAAGGTAGTGTTCAAGGATTTACTTGAACGTGATCTTGAATCAAGTTTGTTGCGCCTAATGGTTTGATGTAGCATATTTTACTTTTTACGGTAAATGGTTAGGGAACAAAGAAGAATATTCCGTAAAAATATTTGGATATGCTTTTTACCATTGGGCGCAATAAGTTTGCTCCCAACCATTTGCTTCACCCTAAAAATATTTGTTTGATATTTTTATTCATATATTTCCCTTACACTCATGTTACATATTTGTTATTTTTTGCCATGTTTTCTCACTTTTTTTACACCGATGCGCCAGGGTCACGATTTATAGCAAAAATGAGTTTGTTTTGGGCATGAATTAATTAATTGTAAAGAAAGCAAATTTTTTTAATTGATATCTTAGATTACATACGCCCCATTCGAGTACAGTGTTGATAAAACTTTTTAACGGAAAAATTATAAATGAGTTTTCACTCTAAAAGGAATTAGATAGGTTTTTCAAACTTGAAAGTTATTTTGTCCCAAGTGGTTGGAGAGGTTGAAGCTGAGGCTTTTTTTTCCGAGTATTTTGGAAAACTTTATTTATTTATTTTTGATAAAAACAAACAAAAACTCTGTCGTCACCGTTCTCATTGTCACCTTGGTGCATTATTTCTACGATTTTAATACAACCTCTAACCCGACAATTTGACATAGTCCATGGAAAATCTCTGGACCAGTGATCTTTTTCTCCACAGAAGATACAAAGCTCATTAGTTGGAAATAGAACAGAAGAACCTGCAGCAAGGTTAATGTCTTCAATAAGTAAATCTAGCCATACAAATGCTCCATAATCTGGTTTTTGGCATTTGATAAACAACCTCCTTGCGTTGTTATTTGTGTTCGACAAAATATCTTGCGCCACCCATCGCAATTTAGTCTTGAACATAATACAAAAAAATGGACAAATGGCGCTTGTGTGCTTTCCAAATTGACATGCATTGCATTTGATGAAGGAAGAACACTGAAACAACAAAACCAAAACTACTTAGAGATAATATATTATAAATTAAATAAATCTTAATAAGTAATCAGAAGAAAGAAGAGGATAATAACCTTAGAACAATCCATATTGCTTATATTTTTTTTGTTTTGAAAAACGATGTTAAATTGTGTTGCTTTATAGGCCAAAATATACTCGTCGAGGGCTATATTATATTGGAAAATAAAACTATTACCAACGTCTATATTTTTCAAAAAAAATAGCCATTGTGGGTTTTGCTTAACTTTTGTTACACTCCTCTTACACTACCTATTTGAACTAGATTTAATATGCACGTTAGATTAAAATCTAAGTCGTTAGATTTGATTTTATGGTTTAAAATCTAACGTTTCATCTATTTATGTCCAACCATTGGGCACGTTAAACCACTATGTATCCAAATTCAAGATTCAAGTTTTCAAAACCGTGGCGAAATCCCGTGGTTCAAGGTAGTGTTCAAGGATTTGTTTGAACGTGATCTTGAATCAAGTTTGTTGCGCCCAATTGTTTGACGTAACAGATTTTACTTTTTGCGGCAAATGGTTAGAGAACAAAAGAGAATATTCTTTAAAAATATT
>JAJJMC010025396.1:6763441-6833196 GCA_023531435.1 Papaver californicum | reverse complement strand
AGACGAAACAAGGCTCATTAGTTGGAAATGGAACAGATGAACCTGCATCAAGGTTAATGTCTTCAATTAGTAAATCTAGCCATTCAAATGCTTTATAATCTGGTTTTTGGCATTCGACCTTGACCCCATATTTTAAGGTCATATCTAGTATTCATAGTTTGCCTCGATTTGGTACCGCTCTCGCGGCCCCCAAAGAAACAGTGATTTACCCCTAGATGTCTAGTCGACTGCTGCGCCTCAACAACCTCTCTGCGTTGTTATTTGTATTCAACTAAATATCTTGCGCAATCCATTGCAATTTAGTCTTGAACATTAAGAGTACAAAAATAGACAAAGGGTGTTTGTGTGCTTTCCAGATTGACATATATTGCATTTGATGAAGAAAGAACACTGAATCAACAAAATCAAAACTACTTAGAGATCAAATATTATAAAATAAATAAATCTTAATAAGTAATCAGAAGAAAGAAGAAGATAATAACCTTAGGACATTCTATGTTGCTTATATTTATTTATTTTAAATCATGTTGAATTGTGTTGTTTTATAGTCCAAAATATACCCGCCGGGGGCTATATTATATTGGAAAATAAAACTATTACCAACATCTATATTTTTCAGAAAAATAGCCATTGTTGGTTTTGTTTAACTTTTGTTACACTCCTCTTACACTAGCTATTTGAACTAGATTTAATGTGCACGTTTAAACTAATAGACTGATTCAATTAAAATCCGAAAAAACCCTAATTTTCTTTCAATTTAATTTTTATGCTCAAATGAAACCCAAAAATCAGCATGTAATTCAAAATTTCAATCAACTTTATCATAATATACATTCACAAACTACACAAGATTCATTTATAACATCAATCAAAATATAAAAAAAATTCAAAAAAAGAATTTTAATTTCATCACCATACCTGAACTCGTTTGTGGATGAAAATCCTTCAAAGAAGTATCAAACGAATCCAGTCTTCAAAAAGCATAAACCTACTTAAGCGATTTGACAGAAAAAAAACTCGGTGATCTAAGCCATGCATATGTATGTGTTCTTGAGAGAAGAATGAAGAAAAAAATGAGGAGATGATGGGATATTTTTATCATAGACCGTAAGAGCACGGCTGTCATGAGACAGTATGCAAGCATTGGTCGTCCACATGGATTTCAAAATTACAATTTATAACTTTTAATTAACTAATTTACTAATAAAAAATCTATTGGTGATTCTATAATTCTAAAAATACTTAAAATTCTAAAATTGATATACAAACAAAAGAAAACCTAGGATTTAAGATTCCATCACTACTATGTCGGTGCCTTCCTTTTTTATTTCAAGCTTGGGAAATGGTTGCTTGTCAATCAACATCTGTTTTCCCTTGTCGGGAAACTGAAGCAAGCTTCCATCAATCTTGTCATGTATTGCGGAAGGCTACGCAGTCAGCTGTGGCGTGACTATTATAAAATTGCTCAAAACGACTTAAGACCATTGTTTGCATCTTGGAAGGTATATGGTTTTAATTTAATTATTTTTTTCAAATGAGTAATAATTTACTTCACTATAAAAAGCTAGTCTCTAAATGGAATATTTAAATCAATTAATCAAGCATTATCGGACACATGAAGAAATTATTATCATGATTAAACAAGAAATAGGACCAAGAGAGTTGTTATAGAAAATAGCCTCAACATGCTAACAAACATAGTAGGAAATCATATGTTTAGCTAGATGAGATGTTTAGCTACTTATGGAAATTATAGCACAAGAAAATAAAGAAGAAATCATTTTATTCATTAATTTTATAAAGAATTACAAGAAAGAACCGACCTACAATGTCGCTGAAACGTTAAAATCATTTAATGTATAAACACTTCTTTTATGTGCTTTAAACCTCAGAACTACAACGGATTGTTGAGTAGAAATTGTCGTTGTAGATGAGAAACAACCATGTTCCATCAACAGTTCTTTGAAGTCTTATGTTCTTCTTTTTCTTTTTCTTCTTCTCGACTTGTGTAGTAGCACAATTTTTGTGAAACTTATTTATTCGATTCTGGCTAGAGCCAGCCTTCCCATTCGCTTTATAACTTCTCATATTTATAATCAAGACTTACCTACTCCAAATCTTCTCAAAATCAATCCATTCAATGAGAAAGGTTCTCGACAAATATTTTCTCGATCATCAAATCTCGATCATATTTTTCTTCTCACGCTATTTCCTTCTCGAGCAAGATATTGTGCCTTTTCAAATCTCGCGAATAATATCTCTTCCTTACAACATAGAAATTTTTATTAAACAAAGCCCGAGTTTATATTTCTTTCTTTTACGGAAGACTCGTGACTTTTTTCTTCCATAATTATCGTTTAATTTGAGTCTTCCAAATTTGTAAAACTCTTCTTAATAGGGAAAGATTAATATCCTTGTATTAACTCTTAAAAATCTCCTCCAAATCTCAAAAAAGATTCTCACAGTTTGGTAATAGAAATTTCCCGCCAAAACTCAGTTTTTGAATTTGAAAGGAAGTTGGTGCCTTTAGTATATGTATGGGTGTCCTTATCAAAATTCATTGGTGTCTTTTATCACTTTTAGGGTGTCTTTAACACTTTTTAAGCAATTTATTCACAAAAGTTTATTCATCAATAATACATATATACACAATAAATACACAATATAAGTACATGATTGAGTTCTAACAATATACAAATTGGGAACAAATCAGACACAAAAATGTATCAATCAAAAGGGAAGGAAATCGGGTTTCCTATTAAGTTTTAGATTTGTTTCTGGTGCGCCCAACCATTGGGCGCATTGACTCTGGTTGACTGGTCATGCGCCCATTTGTCTAGCGCAACAACATCTTTTTCTTTACGGCAAACAATTGGGCGCAATGGTTCAATCTGACGTAGCACCCAAGTTGAATCTTGAATTGAAGGTACCATATATAGTGGTTAGTTTAAGTTAAAATTTGACGACTTGCGCCAAACAATTATACGCTTCTGGCTTGAAAGTTGAATTACTATATGGGTCGGGGATGATTCAAGCTGACATGTCTTGAACTAGAATATTGAATTTGGAGGGCCATAAGGTTAGCTTTATAAGAGCAAGATGCGCTCAAAATTCTCTCATATCTCTGCTAATTTTAATATGTGACTCCTATATTTTGTACTCATGTTGTTCTAAACATAAGCTGGCATCTATATGGACATTTTTTTAAAGTGTTCATCACCTACCCCGTCAAACATGTAGATAGAGGAAAAAGATTTTGATTATTTTTCTATAAAATTTATGACTAAGATCAAAGATAATCTAAGATGTAGGAAATTTTCGCTAATTTTCTTTTTCTTCCCTTGTTTAAAAGAACTATCAGTCAATGGGCTTTAAAAAAAGAAATGGAAAATAACAAAGATTAAAAATGGGATCGAATGAGATATGAAAGATATATGTTTAAAAAGGGAATTATTTTTATGTCATTGAAAATAATATGTCTTATTCTTATGGCCCTAGAATTATTTGAAAAACCGTAATTTTATTCCCTTGACCCTAGTATATCCTAGAAAGAACCCCAATTTATAACAAGACCAAAATACCCCTCCCATAAATTCCCAAAATAAACGTTACCCCCTCATTGAATACATTTTTTTGTTCAGAAAAGAAAAATTAAAAAAAAACTCTTTCTCGCGAATATATTGAAAATCTCCATTTAAACAAAATCAAAAAGTTAAAAATCTCGAGTGTAAACCTTAAACAACTATGAAACCTATGACTACAAAAAAAATCTTAGAAGAGAAAAACTGGGGAAAAAAATATTTTTTGGAAAACATCTATAAAATCAGATCGAAACCAAATCAAGAAAAAACAAAATAATTTTCAGTAAGGTTTGTGAGTTGTTTTTGATTATTTATTTAGTTTAGATTTTCAATTCGAAGTGTAAAGGAAAACTATTTTTACACTAAAAAAGAAGAAAAGAAATTGTAGTAGAAAAAACAATTGATCCAATACAATAAGAAAATACAAGAAGAAGACACGGATTTTCTGTTGGAACAATTGATGATTTCACACCTGCAAAACAAACATTAAACACAAAAGGGATGAAGGTTGAGTCACGACCAGGTCGCTCTTTTTAAGACATTTCGTGGCTCTGCCTTGAGTTTTGTGCAAGCAGTTCTTTCTTCGTCATAACGTCTTCAGGATAAAACAGTCGAGAAAACTCTTTTTCAATCTCTCACGCACACAATGAGAGATTGAACGCTCTCACTCTTTCTAATCTTGCTCAGAAACCCTAGTACCTTGATTCTTAGAAAAAACTTGTGTATTTTTTGTTTCTCTAATTCGGTTTTTTATTGCCCCCAAAAGAAAATAAAACGAATCAATAGAGAATTATTGCAATTGATGAAACGGATAAATAATTAACCATAATTAAAAAGTAATTAAAGGGAATTAAAACCGTTTTTGAAAATCTTTTTTAAATGAGCAAAGATTAAATTTGAAATTCAAGAGACCTCCCAAGACCCCGCTCCCGGACTAATGTTATACACGTACGGGTACGTGGACATATACACTCAATCAGTAGGGGAGGGGGTTTGAACTTGTGGCCTACCTTACAAGGCCCAAAATACTTTACCACTAGACTAGAAGTTATATGTTGATATAAATGTAGAAGAAAATTCTGTTAAAACATATATCCCAACATTTTCAATAAAGAATAATCACCAACTAAAAGTTCCAAAAATTTCACATTCGTCCGTGCATATTTGTTGCAAAGAAGTTGTAAAGAACAAAATTGTTCATCAAAAATCTAGATAACATCAACCAGAAAAGGAAAAATAAGATCACAAAATAAAAAACAAAGAAGTTGTAAAGAACAAAATTGTTCATCAAAAATCTAGATAACATCAACCAAAAAAGGAAAAATAAGATCATAAAATAAAAAAAAGAGTAGTTGATACAGTAGAAGAGTAGTAAGAAAGATATTGATTTTGAATAAGAACAATCACTAGCTAAAGACACTCCAAAAATTTCAGCACCGATAGGTATGTATTGGCTTCAGATAAGTATTAAAGATCACAAAATTTAACATGATTTGCATGAGTGCATAATTATCGTATAGACAGCATTACACGTTAAAATACAACATTTGTTTACGTATATTGGCTGGCACATAAGTTTTAAAGAACAACAATGTCTTATTGATACACCTATTGTTGTTGTTATGATTATATTGTGTTGTTCGATGTAGATTACGTGTTTATTAATCTTTGATACTGTATGTAAACTTATTGGTCGTGCATATTAATTGCACAAATCTCCAAAAGAACAATGTTAAAATAATTTTCAATAGTGTATAATTACTGCACCTATTGTTTATTGTTATATATGTGTTCTTGATTATAAGTATTTATGTTGTTGATATTGATTTTATTTTGACAGAATGAGCATATTTACCACACAAATCTATTTTGTGAATATTTGCTGCACAAAATCGAGTTTGTACATATTTGTTGCACACTTTGTCGTGTTGATGTTAAGAAAATTGCTCAATTGTATACGATAATTAGTTAAAAAGTTAGTTGCATTTTGAATAACATCGTCATAATGGACCCCCTCGAACCTCGTAAAACACTATTAACCGTCTCTAAAAACCCATAAAAACATTTAAAAAAATAAATAGCTCCCAACCATTTGAAGTTTACTTAAAAACAAATGGTGTACATGTTATACCATAAAAAATATTAGAAGGTTTCATAGTTGATTGTGTTTTGGGTATACCAGCAAACATGTCTAGTACAAATTCCAGTTCACCTCTGCAGAATAGTTGCATTTCAGAAAACTACAGTAAATAAATAAAATTGAACACATATTCTATCTTATTCTCTCCTTATTACAAGTCTATTAGACCTATAATTGTGGTTAGAGGAAATATATTAAAAAAATATGTGCATTACAGTTGCATATAAAAAAATTAAAAAATTTATAAAAGTGAAAAAACTTCCCAAAAAATTATATGAACACATACTCTATCCGATTCTCTCATTATTTTAGATCAGAGAAACCTAAATGTGTGGTCTGAACAAAATTATCAATAAAAAAATATAAATAAATCATTGTACATAACACCTGCATTGAAAAACTTACATAAAAGTCAAAATACATAACGGCTTCACGCTTCACTTCAGGAAAGTTTTCAGGAAAAATAATCATAATATGTACTCTTTTAAATTTTCTCTCTATTTAAAGTCAATTATATCAGAATATATGGTCTCAACAAAATGTTTCAAACAATAAATGACAATGCATAATAGTTGTATTGTATTAACTTTGTTGTATAATTCTTTCTTTTGATTTTCAGAATACAGGTTGTCGCCACTAAATGAATAAGTATAAAACATCTGGCATCCTACTTCATAAGATAAAAAAATAAAAAGTTAGAAAAGAGTTAGATTACAGACCATTTCAGACAAAATTAAAAGGTGTGCAAGAAAGAAAAAAACGTGATTGTTAATTGGTAAATCATACTTCCCTAAGAAAAAGGATTTTGAATTGAATAACAGTTTTCAGTATTCACCCAATGATGTGAAAGATTAATGAAAGCCACGAAGAATCATTTTTTACATATATATATTTTTCCTCACCCTGCTTGTAACTCCAGATTGAGCAAGACGAAGAGATTTTATTATAGATTCATTATTGTACTTAAGCGTATTTCAGTTGCATTGTTTTTTATGAAATAGAAAATAATCTTTGAAGAATTTTTTTCAATATTTTCACATATCTTGAATACAGGGATTATAAGGCTACTTATATCTGTACAACAATTCCTAGAATAGAAAAATATTAACAATAAAAAATTACGAATATTATGGAATTTGATTCCCTAAATATAGTCATTTTCATATTAATATTTCTAACACTTCCTCTCAAGTTGAATAGTAGGATCACCAATATTCAGCTTGCACAAAACCTCTTTGAAAATCCTCCCATTTACGGCCTTAGTGAGAATATCTGCTAGTTGATCTTCAGAACGTAAAAAGGAAGAGCGATAATATCATTCTCCAATTTCTCTTTGATAAAGTGACGATCAACCTCAACATGTTTCGTGCGGTCATGTTGTACTGGATTCTCTGAAAAACTAACGGTTGCACGGTTGTCACACATCAACTTGCATGCTCCTTTCACTGCAAACCCAATCTCTGCTAGCAACTTCCGTAACCACAACACCTCTGCCAGACGTCGAGTTATCCCTCGGAATTCCGCCTCAGCACTTGAAAGTGCCACAACCTTCTGCTTCTTACTTTTCCAGGTGACTAAGTTCTCTCCAACCAGAGTGAAGTAACCTGAAGTTGACCTCCTGTCCATCGGACTACCTGCCCAGTCGGCATCTGTATATGCTTCTACATCCAAGTGAACATTCTTTCGGAACAAAACTCCACTGCCTGGAGACCCCTTCAGATATCGAAGAACCCTCAAGGCAGCCTCCATGTGATCAGCTTGTGGATCATGCATAAACTGACTCAGAACACCTACTGCATACGCAATATCAGGTCGTGTGTGAGAAAGGTAAATCAGTTTCTCTACCAAATACTGATATCGAGTACGATCTGCCGGTCCTGCCCCCTCCACTATCTTCAACCCATGATTCACCATAATAGGTGTATCTACAGGCTTACAGTCGAGCAGACCTGTCTCAACTAAAAAATCCAGTATGTACTTTCTTTGAGAAATGAAGATACCTCTTTTTGAAAATAGTACCTCGATCCTCATAAAATACTTGAGCTTTCCCAAGTCCTTCATTTCAAACTCCCGAAATAAATTCCGCTTGAGCTGAGATATCTCCTCAGAATCATCTCATGTAATAATCATATCATCAACATAGATAATCAAACATGTCACCCGGCCTTCTCTTCTCTTGAGGAACAATGTATGGTCTGAATTGATCTGCATGTAGCCATACTTCTTCATAACAACTGTAAACCTTCCAAACCATACCCTAGGTGACTGTTTCAAGCCGTAAGGCCTTCTTCAATTTACATACATCTGAATCTCGCAATCCCGACTTGAAGCCCGGAGGTGGCTTCATATAAACTTCCTTCTTCATATCGCCATGCAAGAATGCATTTGTTACATCAAACTGATGGAGTGGCCAATCACAATTGGATGCTACTGAAAACAAGACTCTGATAGTGTCAATTTTAGCAGCCGGAGAAAAAGTTTCTGAATAGTCGATACCGTATGTCTGAGTATAGCCTTTAGCTACCAATCTCTCCTTGTACCTCTCAATTGATCCATCCGCACGGTGCTTCACAGTGAACACCCATCGACATCTAACTGCTCTCTTTCCATGTGGTATAACACACTTCTCCCAAGTCTTGTTCTTTTCTAATGCCCCCATCTCTACTTTCATAGCCTGACACCACTTTGGATTCTCAAGCGCTGCCTCTACTGTTCTAGGAACCTCCTGAGTGTATATAGCTGCAACAAAGGAATGTGCAATTGGTGATAAGCTCCCCCTGGCTAGGTTCGCTACTGGGTACCGACTGGCTTTCTGACTGTATTCCGATTCATACCGAACAGGAGGAATGCCTCTGGTTCTCCGTGCTGGCAACACATACTTCTCCTGAGTTGGTTCAACCGTCTCCTGTACTGTTGCAACCTATGTACTAGTATCATTAGAGTTATGTGCGGAAGAGTGAGTATCTGAAACATAAGCCACAGTAGAAACACTAACCTCAGGGATATCAGCCGGGAGTGACGTGTCCAAGCCATCAGAAACTTGTACTATGGGAGTCAACGTCTCGGTGGTTCCGCCTACTGATAGTATTTTAGATTACCCTATATAAATAACCGCAATCGCACGGCGTCTAACTAGTACACAACGGCAAGTACGGGTCGAACCCACAGGGAACGGGGAAATACTGCAATCGATATCTCTAATCAACTAATCAAGAATAATATTTTTGTATTTTTCGGAATAAAGTTAAAACAAGAAAAATAAATTAAACTAATAAAATAAATCAACTGGGAGAAACAGTAACCGGAGTTTTTAGTATCCACCACTATTTCTATTTAATTACTGAAGTGAAACATAAGTCCTGAATATTTAGAGTCACAAATATCACTGGGACGCCCTAAGCATGGTGCATCAAAAGTTCTAAGTCTAAGCATACACCATCAAATTACGTTAGCGAGAAAATTGTACAAACTAATTATAGGTTCACAAATAATACCTGGCTATTCTAAGCATACCCATCTAAGGATTTAACCCAAGCATGAGATATCAAATAAGTAGACAAATATATTTGCAACAAGTAGATTTTCAAAATAGCGGATTGTATACCAAAAGCATGTAACATCAAAAACCTAGGACAAGCATGTACCATCAAACAAAATCACAATTGTTTAATAAAATTCAATAAATCAAAATCATGGAATTAATCTATTCAAATCAAAATAATTTGTATCAAATAATTCAATTTAATTGATCTAAAACTGTAAGTGGTTTAAACATTAAACCCTAGCTACAAATTAATTAGAACATGGAGATGGGTTTCTCAAAACCCATAAAAATAATTACAGAGAAGAGTAGAGAGGATTTAACCAGTTTTCCGTAAGGACTTCGTCTTTATCGCCAGAAGCAGGTCTTAATCTGCCCTTTCTTCTCTCCTGTACTTCACTTCTGTACCTCCCTGCCCTAACGTCCGCCTCCAATCAAGTCTCAGAACTCCAAAAAAAAAGACCCTCTGTCAGCCTCCGTATTCTCATGTCTCCGTATGGTACTGTCTACTCAAAAGAAAACCTAGAGAAAGAACTCCGTATCCTCCCCCTAATTTCTAGCCTCTGTTTCCTTTCTAGCTTCTCTAGGTTTTTACCTTCTCACGTGTTGTCCTTTCTTTTTTTTCAGCCTCTCACGTACATGCATGTCTTACTTCAACCCGCAAACATAGCAAACTACCCCTAGCCTTTTATACTAGGCTTGTTTCAAAAAAATTTCTACTCACTGTACACCTCCATACGTCACATCCTACTCCCTTTTCTAGACAACTCCTATCCTCTTCTCCACCTGACGCAGCCAACACTCACTTCTTCATGTTTCCTCCCTTCACGTCACTTTCTGTTTTCTTTCTTTTTATTCACCATGCCACACTCAAAAGCAACCAACCTACTCCACTTTCTAACCAACAGCCTAATAGAAAAACATCAAAGGAAAAGTCTCTTTCATGTGTTGTATTAGCCAACTCTCAATTCCTTTTCTCACTCCATTCTTCTTTCTCGTTAACATGTGACGTCCCACTTTCTTTCACTGTATACTCTTTCTTCACGCCCGGACTTCTCTTATCAGTGCATTTCCTAGCCTGAGAAGTAAGTCCACCTTTTCCACTTTGTACGTGTGTGTCAACAGAGGACGCCCAAATGAAAATCTTTTTCTTGTTCCGTGAGTATATCATGCAAAAACGTCAATTAGCACATGTTTTAACCGTGTTTAACCTATAACTTTGGATTGATATAAATCACCTATAAAATAATAAAATGGTAAAATTAATATAATTGTGAGTACTAACAAATATAAATTAGAAGGTTAATATGTATGAATTACGACCCTATCACCTACCTGCTCTGTTGGGATTGTTTCGGGCCACACTGGACTGCTCAACCAATCTAATAGATCACTAGGACTCAACCAATCTAATGGATCACTAGGACTCTCCCCCTGGACAGTAGATTAGGTGGAATAGTAGGACTCAGTTTCAAGGAAATCGCAATCCATCGTGGTATACATACGATGACTGCGAGGGTTATAGCAACGGTAGCCTTTTTGGTGGATCCCATACCCCACAAAGACACATTTAATAGAGCAAGGATCAAACTTAGAGCGTTCTGTTTTAGGAATATGGACAAAAACAAAACATCCAAAAATACAAGGTTGGAGTGTCAAGGCTGTCGGGACACTCATATGAATGGATAAGGCTTGAAGCGGAGTTTGAAGATTTAATACCTTAGTGGGTAACCGATTAAGGAGATACACTGAGGTTGCAACCGCTTCAGGCCAAAAAGAGGTGGGAACATGTGACTCGAGCATAATTGCTCTTGTTACTTCAAGAATGTGATGATTCTTCCTTTCCGCTACGCTATTTTGTTGTGGGGTATTCAGGCAAGAAGTTTGATGAATGATACCTTTTTCTTGGAAGAACGACTTAAGAGTAGAATTGGCAAATTCTCCTCCGTTATCCGAACGGAATACCTGAATCTGGGTATGAAACTGAGTTTGAACTAAGTTGTGAAATTCTATAAATTTAGACGGAACTTCGGATTTATGTTTGAGAAAATATACCCAAGTCATCCGAGAAAAATCATCTATAAAGAGCACAAAATACTTGAAACCACTGTTTAACATGCATACACTGTTATTCGGGGCGGGACCCCATACGTCTGAATGAATCAGGGAAAAGACATACTTAGCTTTAGAATCAGACTGTGAATAAGACTGTTTATGACTCTTAGCAAGTATACATGTCTCATAGGGCATTTTTTTATTGGATGGAAACAACTTAGGAAATAATGTATGGAGATACCCTGCAGATGGATGCCCCAACCTTCGATGCCACATCCATTGTTGCCTGTCAACTGTCCCGTGAGCAAGCGCTGCAGTTTCATGTTGAGCCACTTCATCCACATAGTATAGTCCCTGATGCTCAGCACCATGTCCAATGACTCTCCCCGACTGAATATCGTATAACAAACAGAAACTCGGATACATTAGTACCATACAGTTCATCTCTTTTGTCACATGACTAATAGAGAGTAACTTGCAAGACAAATTTAGCACATCGAGACAGTTCTGTAATTTTAGTGTTGGAGACAGTGCAATAGTTCCCGCTCTATGAACCTGTGAGAGATCTCCATTTGCACTTTGAATCATTTCCCTATTCGGTACCGAATGAATAGTAAAATCATTTATGTCATCTTTCATAATGTCAGTAGCGCCACAATCAAATAGCCACTGATTAGTTTTGTTAGGTTCAGATACCCGAGCTGCAAAGGCCTGAGGGGTACAGGTCGACTTCCAAAAAAAAGACATACCTGGATGATCCTCCTTCTCACTGTCGTCGCCCTTCTCTCCTCCTTGGTTGCCAATCGCCGTCGTGGCCATATTCCCGGCGCATATCCCCTCCTTCCGTTGGCTCCTTCATCCTTCGGGAAACCCAATCAACTGATAGCATTCCCCCTTGCTATGACGGAATTTGCCACAATGACTATACCGCATGTTTTTCCGGTCAACGCCGCCGCTGCGAGATGATTTCCCTCTACCGGCGACTGATTGCGGTTTGGTGGTGTGGCTCGTTACAGCGACGGTGTAATTTCCCTCTTCCGGGCGAGGTGTGATGAAGAATCCAGATCTGATTCCGGTGCCGGACGTGACAGTTGATGGTTCAATGTCCCTCTTTGCAACACCCATAACGCGCCTCCGCTCCCTCTCTGATCGTATAGTGGCATATGCGGATTCCACCTCAGGTAATGGGTTTTCTCGAGCAGATCTCGTTTTTCTTGGTCAAACTCGTCACTGACAGCATTCAAAAACTGGTATAATTTGGTTTCTGCTCGCTTTGTGTTCCATATTGTTATATCCTCTGGATATTTCATAGGATTTGGATCCCGTAACTTAATGTCCCTCCATAGCCTCTGTAATTTACCGTACAGAGTTTCAAGGGAATCAATTCCTTATTTGGTGATGTTTGCTCGAACGATTAAATCGAACAGTTGAACGCCATCTTTTCCCTTACTGTAAGTCGCAAACATCCCCCTCCAGAGTTCTTTTGCAGTTGGGAATTCAGCATACTGCTGCACCATATCCGACTCCATATTATCTAGCATCCACGAACAGACGATTAAATCGTCTTGTTCCCACCGTGGGTAATCAGAATCATCGGTTCCAGGTGGCTCCGGAACTCCTGTGAGGTGATATAGCTTCCCTTGGCCGCCAATCTTCATACGGATCAACCGAGACCACATGGAGTAATTGTTCTCATTGAGTTTTATACTCATATGAATCGTAGGAACAGACTGCTTCTGCATGTTGTTGTTTGATTGTGGTAGTTTTGAGAGTAGTGCCGCCAAATGAGCCGCTAGCGTCGTATCTGCTGTAGCGGGTTTGCCGGTATGGACGCTACCGTCTTCAGATCCTGCCATGACTGCAACAATACTGATAAACGGTTGGTAGATGATGAGCGTCGAGGAAGATCGATTGTTAATTGATCGAAAAATCCCGCTCTGATACCATGATGAAATAGAAAACAATCTTTGAAGAATTTTTCTCTATATTTTCACATATCTTGAATACAGGGATTACAAGGCTACTTATATCTGTCCAACAGTTCCTAGAATATGAAGATATTAACAATAAGAAATTACGGATATTATGAAATTTGATTCCCTAAATATAGTCCTTTCCATATTAATATTTCTAACAGTTTCTTCATACGAATCATACCTAACAATTGTAGTTGTGCAACATGGCTAATGCAATTTCAGCTGTCTCATTCAAAACTAACTGAGGAAGCTCCAATTTTGCTACCTAATATACCTCGCGAGACAGTGAATCATCATGTACTATATTATTTTTCTTTAGTAGGTAAAACTCTATGCCACTTCAACAATAACTGGCATTATTACAAAGTACGAGTGTTAAACCTTGACAACTAAAAATAAGAAATAAGGGAGCACACAACATAGTAGAATGACACATATTGATGTTTCACCACAAAATCCTCTAAAGTATACTGTTAATATATTAAACATTATAGTTTAATATCAGTGCATAATGGATGCACAAAAAAATAATTAGAGCACTGCTTGCTTGAACCCACCAAACATTTGTATGTCAAATTTTGTTCCTATTTTAGGGGAAAACAAATTAAAAGGTGAAAGGATGAATTGTAATGTATACGAGAGATCATAATCATACAGGGATATCCTAACAAAGTAATGGTCGTTCAAACCTTGCTTCAGACACAAAGGAGAAGAGGGGTTGATCCTAGGGAAGAAACAAAGAAAGATGAAATCAGAGCTTGATGAATTCTAGTTGAAGAATATAAGTATTTGTAGTTGAGTTCAAGTAGACAAGATGGAATTGTTTATGATAGTCTGATGAACTTTGATAAACTTAGATTTTTTTTGGAAATAATGAAGTAATCTATTTATGATGTTGAAGTCTGATTTCGTAAGAAGTTGAAGAGGCGGAGAACGTGGTTGAGAAGGTGCCCATAATTGTGGAGAGGATTTTAGAAACCATAACGTTATTAACTCCTCATCCGGTAACGTTCGACTTAATGCTTTCTCATTGTGGGTGTTCAATTACATCTCACATGCTATAAACCGCCATGTAAATACCTTAATGAGTATCTTCCTGTGACATATTTGATGTCTCGTAGATTTGATGGCTGGGACACATGAATGACTCTTTTGATTAATTAATTAAGTAAACCAACAACTAATGTTAAGTATAGTAAGGTTAGTAAGTCTATCAGTGGCTTAATACATCGAACAAACTATATTATTCAACACTGTCTAGGCATCACATCTTAGTAATGCTATCTTTGGTCATGGTGATGCCATATTGCTAGTAATTTACGCCAGATGGTGGCAGTTGAGTAAGATGGCACTTATGATTAATGAAGCACTGCATGGTATCAGTGCAAAGTGATTGATAAACACACTTTTGTGTGTGATTTGTTGTAGATATTTTTGGGAAATAAATATTTGTGGAAAAATCAGCTCAGAAAGTGATAAAGGCACCTAGGAGCAAATACTAAAGGCACCCAATTTTTGGATAGGGGGCAACCCGTTTCAAATAAAAAAAAACAAAAATGGCGAGAACTTTTCTCTTGTGCGAAGAATGTATCTGAGTTGAGTTGTACCGAAATTTAAGAGATTAAAAAAAGGTTTTGCAACATATCAAAAGGAAGAACTAATCAAAATATGTTGAAACACGTCACTATGAGTGTTTCATACCGTAAAAAATGGTGAGAAATCCATATCATGGACGGAAAATGATTTTCTTATGGGATTGAGAAAAACTCGAGTATAAGTTGGATTTGGATCAAATATTTAGTTCCAATCGACTTAGGAGAAGTAATTAGGGTTTGATAGACCTATAAAAGTCAGAACAGATCGAAAACAAAAGGGGGAGAGAGGCTCGGCCGGGAAATCAAGGGAAGGAATTCTCTTAGAGATTCCTTGATCATGTGGTATATAAAAAGGGTTATTTGAGTCACAAAAGAGGTGAGGAAGGTTGGGTCGATCTCAAAAGGACAACAGAGCGAAGAAAAATCATTCCAGAAAAAATTCTGTTGTTGTTGTTGAAGAAGACGAAGGAAAGAGATAAGGCAACAGGTTCTTTAACCATTCAGCCATGGTTTCTTCAAACGATTTGCAACGGATATCTTCATCCTTGCAACATTTATCTTTAGTTGCAATGGTTTCTTCAACCCATCTGCAACAGATATCTTAGCATATGCAACGTTTATCTTCAGCAGAAACACTTCTCTTCTGTAACAGTGAAAACAGTGGTCTACAACGCAGTTACACCGTTGCGAACCATCCATGTTATTATTTTTTCATCTTTCAAGCACTTTTTGAGCCATGTACCAATCTTTTGAGAGAATTTTGAGCAAGATGAGCTAAACCCAACACCTGGGGTAATGGAGGAAGCCATATTTCATGAATGAATTATAATTATTTTTTATTCTTAATGACTTTTGCATTGATTTTTAATTGATTTATGATTTTTCTTTATTAGTTGTGATTTCGTTTGATGGTGTATGCTGGGACTTATGAGATTTTGATGCGCCATGCTTGTGATTTACAGTTAATGTTTTAGAAATCTACTTCTGGCAAAGAAACAAAGTCAATAAAAGAGCTATAATTATTAGAGAATCATTGTAGAAATCATTCAGAAGTGATTTTGGTGGAATCCTGAGTTCCTGTTCTTCCCAATGTTTTTGAAATATTTTACTTATTTTCTAGTTTAATTCAGAATTAGGTCAAAAACGAATCTTCACAAGTCTCAGCGAACAAACACATTTTTACCACTTTTCTGAAACGATCAATTTTTTGGCGCCGCTGCCGGTGACTTGTTTTAGTTTTTTTTTTTAGTTTAATTATATTTTTATTTGTTCAATTTTACGTTTTTGGGTATTTTTCTTTGTATTACAGGTTTTGGATCAAAAAGAAACTGGAGCCAAAGATTATATTGATTGATTAAAAACTTGGTACCAAAGATAACTCGAAAAGAACGAAAAAAGAAGACAAATTTATTTTATTTATTTTTAGTTAATTTTAATTTTATTTAATTTTTAGGGTTTCATTTATTTTTGTTTTTAGAAAATTGTATTAGGAAATCTTTATTATTTTTGTAATTTTTTCTTTTATTTTTGGACTTTTTCTTTGGGCTTTGGACTTTATTTTCTTAATCCCTACGGAAGGGAAATTGAATATAAATTACACAGGGAAGGACGACAATTATGATATTGTCTCTACCCCTCAGGTACCTACGCTGACATAGGAGTCGATGGCCTGAGTCGACTCAAACGGTTCATCGCATGTCTGGAACGGGAGGTAAGACTCTAACCACCTATGAATTCCCTGTCAGTGGGCTTTCTGGACTCCTTCTTGTGTATATATGTTGAGAACCTGAATATGGATTTACTTTTCTAGTAAAGGGTAAGAACTGGCCATAGAAGATAAGGACTCGGATTTCATCATTGTTTCCTTCTTGCCCGCTTTAGAGACACGTTACCAAACGCGAACCTAAGCCTTAAAATTTTACTAGAAAGAGACTAATAGGGTAACGAGCTTATAAGAAATTCATTCAAAATGACTGTATTGGTTACTTTGTTAGCCTAACTCAAATTTTAGGAAGATTATTTTTTAAGTAGATTCGAGCCGCCTTGTAACCCAATGAAACGCTGCCAAAGAGGAAGAAAATTTGGTCTAGAAACAATCTAAGTGGAGTCATCATGCTTTTTGTTTGCTAGATTCAGTAGGTTTGATTTGGTTGAGTCATCCTTGTTTGTGTATGATTAGAACCCCCTTCTTGTTAGGATTTATTTTCTTAGTTTTTTTGTAAATTTATTAGGAATTTTTTTGTTAGAAAATGTCGAACTGGTATTATGAGGACCAATACAATGAATATCCGATTGAATTTCAAAATATACATTATTCGTACTATCAACATGGTGTGGATAGTAGTCGGGACCACCACCAACCTTTTGGAGGTTATTGCTCATACCAAGGTGATCCCAATTATTATTCGTACATACACCCGTCATATGAACATGATAATGAGCAAAATTTGAGTTCTTCGTCTTGGAGAGATGCCCTAAAGAAGATGCGATCTAGTACTCCCTATGATGAACCAAATCCTTCTCTAGAAGAATCACACGAGAAGTTGAATCTAGTACTCCTTATGATCCATTTGTTTCTCTTGAGAATTCCCTCAAGAAGTTGACTGAGAATACAAATAGGTTCGTATTAAGTATGGGTGGAACAATTAGTAGTCCAACTCTTTTTATAGAAGAATCCCTCAAGCAGTTAACTGAGAATACAAATAGGTTTGCATTAAGTATGAATAAAGTCTTGCAAAGAATAATATTGCTCAAAATGATCTTAATTGCCATTATAGTGCTACCCTTGATAATTATTCACCTAGTCAAGAGGAAGAGGATAGAATTGGTAACACTACTTATTTAGAGTAGGTTCAAATATCTTCATATTATTATGATGATGAGGATAATATTGACAAAGAACTTAAAATATACAGGCAGCGTGATCAAGAAATTGTTACTCCAATTGTGCTTCATGATGATAGTGTTATCTTTAGTTCAAATCCAAATAATTTTAATGATTATTCACCTATTCAAAAGGAAGACGATTTGACTAGAGATACCACTGTTTTAGACGATGTAGAATTTTCTTGTTTTGAAGCCGATAATGGTTTAGAGGAACGGGTTTATCCTGAGAATACTGTTTTAGAGTCTAGCGATTTAGAAACAATAGTCGTAGGTAACAAAGATAGACTCGTAGAGATTTTAAATACGAGTGAGGATGCACCACCTGATTATAACCTAGAAGAAGCAATTGACCATTTTCAAGAATCTGACGATCTAGAAATTAGGAAAATTGTGACTAGTCTATCTAAAGACACTGAAAACTCTAAGTTTGGGGGTGACTTCATTCTCCCTGTTCTTTATCTTTGACTCTTAGAAAGGTCCCTAACTTGGGACTTGACATGCACCTCTACCATTTTACAATATCATCTTCAAACTATATTTCTTGAGCCTGGTGATGTCCAGAAAGAATTCAGTTGTTAGAGACCCATCCTCTGGTTGATGTGGTTTACCCAGGCGATAATACCAAGATTGACTTTGTTTTCCCACCAAAAATATTTCTTCCAATTGTGGGAACGTTTGAATTTCAAATGTGTCAGTTATTAAGTTTTGAGACTAAGCCTAATTACTTTAGGAGAGTAGAATCGACACATTTTCTTAAGAATGACCACCATTTTCATAGTAGTCAACTGTGTGGGTCAAATCTGATTGACTTTGAGGATCCATAATTATTCAGGTTATTATTATGTGCTTCAAATTTATTAGTTGAGTTATTCCAGAATTTACAACATGATCTTGTTGATCCTGCCTATGAAGAAATCCATCCCATGAAAATATTTTATCTAGACCCTTTTATAGAGCCTGAACCTGAACCACAACTAAATGTAGTTGTCTTAAACATAAAACTAGATAAGGGTGTGCTCGGTTTGTTCATTTTCTTGGCCTGTTGCAGTTTCCTTTTATTTGTGATAGCACTATTTGGTTCAGATGACCTACAGTTATTCCGGGTATTGCTATATGATTTTATGAGGGGAATAATTCTTTCTTAGTCTGGCTGAAGACTTTAAACTTAGCACTTCTTGGGAGGTAACCCATGCTCTTGCGACACGGTAATATCTTTCCTTAACTCATTTCCTTCGATTGGTAACAATGTCTCCATGTTCATGTTTTTAATCATTTATCTTTAGAACATTGAGGACAATGTTAGATTTAAGTTTGGGGATAAGGGAGAAACTTTTAGTGAAATATGAAACTCCAGAGTCTAGAAACTTGTGCCAATTCAGGATGACACTAACCATTCTAGGTAGATGGGAAACTTAGCGTTTTTTCTATAAGAATTGGTGTGCCCAGCTAAATGGTTTATTCATAAACGGACAGAGCTCAAATGTTAGAAATAACATGATAGTCGTCACCATATCTCGGAGTCTATCTCGACCATATCACCTTCTGTTTTTATTTTTGCAATTTTTTTGTGTTTCTCTAAGTGATTTGGTAGGGCACCAATATCGAATTTTTATCGCCGCCAGGATGGAGTAGAGTGTTTGAGATCAAGCCCCATTATTGAAATTTATTTATATCATTATTTTAAAAAAAAATCGAGCATTGACACTTTCATAGCAATATGTGTGTGTTCTCCCTGTCCCCGTCGCCTAAGCGAGCGTGGAACGCAGGATCCATGAGAACTATCATGTAAGATGCTGATAAAGAGCATGCGCTTTAATAAAATAATAAATAATTATTTTATTTTCAATAAATCGATCGATGTGACCCTTGTATATACCAGCTGAGTCGATATTAGTATAAGGATTAAGACCAGTGGGAACGTATTGATATGGGCATCATTTATACATATTTAACGCTTAATTTATATTTGCTAGTGCTTGGATTTGTACTAATAATATATTTTTATTGTTTTATTAGGTGTACACGTAAAATCCGAACTACAAGGTAAACATGGTTAAAAAGGCTGAATTAGTAATGGCGTATAACGATTCTTTTTAAGATAGGTCTGTTTTGGACTTCTTATGGACCGAGAGAAATAGTAGAATAGAGAGAAATATGAGAGATCAGGATTTGGAATAGGAAACGACTAGGTAGACGTTCTTATTGGCACTTGGAAAATTATTGTCGCCATTACAATTTGTATGGATTTTGTTTGCACATTGGGTGGCATGCAAATGGATACAGTACCTTGACAATAATTTTATCATTAACGAATTTACACAGTTTAATAATAGGAAAATGGAGCTTTAGTTGAGTTAGTGGATGATGGGATTATCCCAAGGTAAACCTGGTAATGATGTATGTGTTAATTCCGAGAAAAATTATTTAAGTTTAACGACTTAGAGGTTGTTCCTAGACCTCTAGACTTCCAAGAGTTACCTAATTTTGGGTTAGAATTATGTTCTTCAAAAAATTTGTTGGATTACTTTGCATCCAAATACCCAGAGGACTTGCCTGTTGCTGACACTGTGCATGAACCAATCAATACTTCCCCAATCCCAATATTATCCTCATATTTTGTTCTTTAAGCACTTCCAAGTGTAGTAAAAACTTTGTTTTGGGTTAATCCCTTATTTTTGATAGTTTCAGTGTCTCCGTGTTGCCAAATATAAGTGTGAAACTGTCAATTGTATATATTATTTTGGGTTAATCCCCGAATTTTCAGGTTGTTAGTGTATGGGGATTCTTTCTGTACATATCCAGTAGGTATATTTTTATTTTCTTTTTAGGATTTTTGTTTATGTTTATTTTTATTTTTGGTGTTCTTTGTTATTACTATAGTTTGATGTGTGTTACAGAGAATACTGCTTTTCTTGTGTCAATCAGGTGAAATCTTCCAATCCCTTCTCTATTTGATTTACATTTGTCTCTCTTATTTTTATTTATTGCATGCCATTCTAGGTTGCTCGGTTTGAAACATTGAGGACAATGTTATATTTAGGTTTGGGGGTAGAGTTTCTGAAAATTGATGCCAATGAGAAACTCCAAAATTTAGAAAATTGTGAACAATTCAGGATGACACTAACCATTCTAGGTATATGGAAACATAACTCTTATCTATAGGAATTGGTGTTCCCAGCTAAATGGTCTATTCATATCTGGATGCACTCAGGTGTTAGAAATAACATGATAATCATTGAACAAGCATATCTCGGAATCATCATAATCATATAACTTTCTATTTTTATTTTTACAATTTTATGTTTCTCTAAGTGATTTGGTGGGGCCCTATTATTGCCATAAGGTCGTAGCTCGGATGTATTCGAATTTTAATTTTGTCAAAAAAATAAAAAATTGGCACTTTGATAGCAATATGTGTGTGTTTTCCTTGTCTCCGTCGCCTAAGCAAGCGTGGAATGCAGGATCCATGGGAACTATCATGTAATCTGCCGAAAAGGAGCATGCGCTTAGATTAAAAAGATCTAATCATGTAGTCATGAAAAAAAAAGAAAAAAATATAAATTAATTATGTATATAAATAATAATAAAAATAGGAGCATCTGAGCCGGACTTTATACTTATATTTTGGGAAACACCATTCACGTTAGTCAACATATGCACCATTCATTACTTCTATATCCATTTTCTAATCTATCCCTGTGTTTGAATTTGATTGATTTCGAGCAATGTGAACTTTTATTCAGTTTTAGATGTTCAATGATTATTTGAGTAGAGTTTTGCATTCTTATATGAATTTTAGTACGCTGACCACAAACTCGTGTACAACAATTGGATTCATACAGGGTAATGATTCATATAGCCAAAGAATTTAGTACGCCAACTAAATAGATTTTTTAGTGTCTATCCTCAATCGTTCACAGGTAGCTAAAATTTGGAGTAAAGATTTTGTGGGTATATCTCTTGTAAACCCTCACGAGACTATAACTCGTCCGATGGGGACACATATGGGTTTAAAGGCTTATTAGATATGCTAAGTATAGTCGCCATTCCTGCGAAAGTGAGTTAGGATTTTATCTTATTTTTAGATTAGTTTTGCTCGAGTACTAGCAAAATATACGTTTGGGGGTATTTGATATGGGCATAATTTATACATATTTACCGCTTAATTTATATTTGCTAGTGCTTGAATTTGTACTAATAATATATTTTTATTGTTTTATTAGGTGGTACATGTAAAATCCGAAATACAAGGTAAACATGGTTAAAAAAGCTGAATTAGTAATGACGTACAATGATTCTTTTTGAGATACGCCTGTTTCTGACTTCTGATGGACCGAGAGAAATAGTGGAATGGAGACAAATGTGAGAGATCAGGATGTGGGATAGAAAACGGCTAGGTAGACGTTCTTATTGGTACTTGGAAAATTATTGTCGGCATTACAATTTGTATAGCTTTTGTTTGCACATTGGGTGGCATGCAAATGGATACAGTACCTTGACAACAGTTTGAGCATTAACGAATTTACATAGTTTAATAATAGGAAAATGAAGCTTCAATTGAGTTAGTGGATGATGGATTATCCCAAGGTCACCACTATTATTACCATATCAGGTGTATGAAATTAAGAAGAGAATTTTCCCTTTGGTCAACCGATTAAATGGGATCCATGGTGCTAGCTACTTACATATTAAGTAGGCTGACTTGGTGGAAGTTAAAAGGTCCATTGATTCTGGAGAAATATAAAATCATGGACCAATATGAAAATGGGTCCGAAAAAGGAATTTGAGGGATAAAACCTGACGGAATACATGGAGATAGAGGTCGGCTTTTCTGGGGAGTTTTCGGTCTGTACAATAGGAGGGACGGAGTACTATCGTGACGGCCATTGGAGGAGTAGAATAAAAAAGGAAGAAGAATGAGACTTAATACCGGGTGACGACGGTGATAACGGTTTATTCTTCTCTTCTCATTATAATTTATTTTTATGGGTTTTGAGAAATCTATAGCCATGTCTTTCTGATTTTTGTAGCTAGTGTTTTATGTTGAAACCACTAAAAGATTTAGATCAATTAAATTGAATTATTTGATACATACTATTATGATTTGAATAGATTATTCTTGGTTTTGATTTATTGATTTAATGATAACATTAGTTGTTGTTTCACCGTCTTGTACAATACAGTAACCTTCGCGCATAATTAATAAGATTGCAAATATATTTGTCTACTTATTTGATATTTCATGCTTGGGTTAAATCCTTAGATGAGATATACTTAGAATAGCCATGTATTATTTGTGAACCTTTAATTAGTTTCGTATAATTTTCTCGCTAACGTAATTTGATGGTGTATGCTGAGACTTGGAGCTTTTGATGCATCATGCTTAGGGCGTCCCAGTGACATTTACGGCTCTAATGCATATAAAAGGTGATGTAGATTGAACGGACAATAGATAAATATTCAGGAGTTATTTTTCAATTCAGTAATTAAATAGAAATAGTGGTGGATACTGAAAACCCTAGATATTATTTCTCCCATTTGATTTATTTTATTAGTTTAGTTTATTTTACTTGTTTTGACTTTATTCCGAAAAATCCAAAAATATTATTTCTGATTAGTTTAATTGAGATATTGATTGCAGTATTGTCCCCGCTCCCTGTGGGTTCGAACCGTACTTGCCGTTGTCTGCATTGTAGACACCGTGCGATTGCGGTTATTATATATAAGGTATTATAAAATCCTATCAATTTTTGGCGACGTTGCCGAGGAGCGGTTGTGGAATATTCTATTAGTTGATTTTCTAATCGTAGTTTAGGTTTTTTATATTATTTATTATTTATTTTGTATATATTTTTATTTTTATTTTATTTTTAGGATTTTAGTTCTTTTTGACTAGTTTTGTGTCTTAGAATTTTATTTCAGGTACCTTTGGGTTGCTCTTTGTTGTCTAGCTCAACAAAATTTATATGTTGCAAAATACTCATGGGTTTTTTGCTTGTGAGTTATATATTGAACGATTTGGACAGGTTGAACGCTTATTACCCTAAATTGTGAATGTTTATACGAGGTACTAGTACTACTTTTCGAAGTGGGAAAATACTTAGTTGAGTTCTTTGAACTCTTCCGTTCCAATTATAAAGGTAGGAGCAATTATTTATCTTTATCTTTATTTTCTTTTGTATATATGGAGTCTGTTTGCATGATTGATTCTAGCAACAATGATCCGCCATAGGCTTGCTTGGCCTATTTTGGAGCCTACTACAATGAGGATAGGTATTTGGAAGAAGTTAATGCGTTGTTAGATTCTGCACCCGTTTTGGTTTATGGAAAATGGCAACGTAAACCTGGTAATGATGTATATGTTAATTCCGAGGAAACTTTATTTAAGTTTAACGACTTAGAGGTTGTTTCTAGACCTCTAGAATTCCAAGAGTTACCTAATTTTGGGTTAGAATTATGTGCTTCAAAAGTTTTGTTGGATTACTTTGCATCCAAATACCCAGAGGACTTGCTTGTTCCTGACACTGTGCATGAACCAATCAATACTTCCCCAATCCCAATATTATCCTCATATTTTGTTCTTTAAGCACTTCCAAGTGTAGTAAAAACTTGGTTTGGGGGTAATCCCTTATTTTTGATAGTTTCAGTGTCTCCGTGTTGCCATAATATAAGTGTGACACTGTCATTCGTATGTATTGTATTTTGGGTTGATCCCCAAATTTTCAGGTTGTTAGTGTATGGGGATTCTTTCTGTACATATCCAGTAGGTAGTTTTTTATTTTCTTATTTTTATTTTCTTTTTAGGATTTTTGTTTATTTTTATTTTTGATGTTCTTTGTTATTACTATCGTTTGATGTGTGTTACAGAGAATCCTCCTTTCTTGTGTCAATCAGGTGAAATCTTCCAATCCCTTCTCTATTTGATTTACATTTGTCTCTCTTATTTTTATTTATTGCATGCCATTCTAGGTTGCTCGGTTTGAAACATTGAGGACAATGTTAGATTTAGGTTTGGGGGTACAGTTTCTGAAAATTATGCCAATAAGAAACTCCAAAATTTAGAAAATTGTGAACAATTCAGGATGACACTAACCATTCCAGGTTGATGGAAACATAACTCTTATCTATAGGAATTGGTGTGCCCAGCTAAATGGTCTATTCATATCTGGATGCACTCAGGTGTTAGAAATAACATGATAATCATTGAACAAGTATATCTCGGAATCATCATAATCATATCACTTTCTATTTTTATTTTTACAATTTTATGTTTCTCTAAGTGATTTGGTGGGGCCCTAGTATTGCCATAAGGTCGTAGCTCTGATGTATTCAAATTTTAATTTTGTCAAAAAAAAATAAAAAAATTGACACTTTGATAGCAATATGTGTGTGTTTTCCTTGTCTCCGTCGCCTAAGCAAGCGTGGAATGCAGGATCCATGGAAACTATCACGTAATCTGCTGAAAAGGAGCATGCGCTTAGATTAAAAAGATCTAATCATGTAGTCATGAAAAAAAAAGAAAAAATATAAATTAATTATGTATATAAATAATAATAAAAATAGGAGCATCTGAGCCGGACTTTATACTTATATTTTGGGAAACACCGTTCACCTTAGTCAACATATGCACCATTTATTACTTCTATATCCATTTTCTAATCTATCCCTGTGTTTGAATTTGATTGATTTCGAGCACTGTGAACTTTTATCCAGTTTTAGATGTTCAATGATTATTTGAGTAGAGTTTTGCATTCTTATATGAATTTTAGTACGCTGACCACAAACTCGTGTACAACAATTGGATTCATACAGGGTAATGATTCATATAGCCAAAGAATTTAGTACGCCAACTAAATAGTTTTTTTAGTGTCTATCCTCAATCGTTCACAGGTAGCTAAAATTTGGAGTAAAGGTTTTGTGGGTATATCTCTTGTAAACCCTCACGAGACTATAACTCGTCCGATGGGGACACATATGGGTTTAAAGGCTTATTAGATATGCTAAATATAGTCGCCATTCCTGCGAAAGTGAGTTAGGATTTTATCTTATTTTGAGATTAGTTTTGCTCGAGTACTAGAAAAATATAGTTCCTTTGGTCGTCTAGCTCAACAAAATTCGCCTGTTGCAAAATACTCCCGGGTTTTTTGCTTGTGAGTTATATATTGAACGATTTGGACAGGTTGAACGCTTATTACCCTAAATTGTGAATGTTGATATGAGGTACTAGTACTACTTTTCGAAGTGGGAAAATACTTAGTTGAGTTCTTTGAACTCTTCCGTTCCAATTATAAGGGTAGGAGCAATTATTTATTTATATTTATTTTCTTTTGTATATATGGAGTATGTTTGCATGATTGGTTCTAGAAACAATGATCCATCAGAGTCTTGCTTGGCCCATTTTGGAGCCTACTACGATGAGGATAGGTATTTGGAAGAAGTTAATGCGTTGTTAGATTCTGCACCCGTTTTGGGTTATGGAAAATGGTAACGTAAACCTGGTAATGATGTATGTGTTAATTCCGAGGAAACTTTATTTAAGTTTAAAGACTTAGAGGTTGTTTCTAGACCTCTAGACTTCCAAGAGTTACCTAATTTAGGGTTAGAATTATGTTCTTCAAAAGTTTTGTTGGATTACTTTGCATCAAAATACCCAAAGGACTTGCATGTTCCTGACACTGTGCATGAACCAATCAATACTTCCCCAATCCCAATATTATCCTCATATTTTGTTCTTTACGCACTTCCAAGTGTAGTAAAAACTTGGTTTGGGGGTAATCCCTTATTTTTGATAGTTTCAGTGTCTCCGTGTTACCATAATATAAGTTTGACACTGTCATTTGTATATATTGTATTTTGGGTTGATCCCTAATTTTTCAGGTTGTTAGTGTATGGGGATTATTTCTGTACATATCCAATAGGTAGATTTTTATTTTCTTTTTAGGATTTTTATTTATTTTTATTTTTGGTGTTCTTTATTATTACTATCGTTTGATGTGTGTTACAGAGAGTACTGCTTTTGACTCATATAGGGTAATGATTCCCATAGCCGAAGAATTTAGTATGCCAACTAAATAGCTTATTTAGTGTTTACCCTCAATCGTTAATAAGTAGCTAGGGTTTGGAGTAAAAGATTTTGTGGGTATATCTCTTGTAAACCCTCACAAGACAAAACTCGTCCACTAGGGACACCTATGGGTTTAAAGGCTTGTTGCACACGCTAAGTGCAATCCCGATGCCTGCGAAAGTGAGTTAGGATTGTTATTTTCTTTTAGATTAGATTTGCTCGAGGACTAGTAAATAATAAGTTTGAGGGTATTTGTTAGATACACTTTTGTGTGTGATTTGTCCTCAATTATCTATTTTGTTAATGCTCTTTGTGTACTTATTTTGGTATTTTATATGTTTGTAGATATATTTGGGAAATAAATATTTGTAGAAAAATTAACTCAAAAGTGATAAAGGAATCCCATTTTTGGATAGGGGGCAACCCTTTACAAATTAAAAAAAACAAAAATGGCGGAAACTTTTCTCTTGTGCGAAGAGTGTATCTGAGTTGAGTTGGAACGAAGTTTAAGAGATTAAAAAGAGGTTTTCAACATACCAAAAGGAAGAACTAATCAAAATATGTTGAAACACGTCATTATGAGTGTTTCATACCGTAAAAAATGGTGAAAAATCCATATCATGGGCGGAAACTGATTTCTTATGAGATTGACAAAAACTCAAGATAAAGTTGGATTTGGATTGAATATTTAGTTCCAACCGACTTAGGAGAAGTAATTAGGGTTTGATAGACCTAGAAAAGGCAGAACAGATCGAAAACAAAAGGGGAAGAGAGGCTCGGCCGGGAAATCAAGGGAAGGAATTCTCTTAGAGATTCCTTGATCCCGTGGTGTATAAAAAGGAGTTATTTGAGTCACAAAAGAGGTGATGAAGGTTAGGTCGAGCTCAGAAGCCAACAGAGCGAAGAAAAGTCATTCCAGGAAAAATTCTGTTGCTGCTGTTGAAGAAGACGAATAACAGAGATAAGACAACGGATTCTTTAACCATTCTGCCACGGTTTCTTCAACCGATTTGCAACGGATATCTTCGTCTTTGCAATGTTTATCTTCAACTGCAACGGTTTCTTTAACCCATCTACAACAGATATTTTAGCATATGCAACGCTTATCTTCAACGGAAACACTTCTCTTCTGTAACAGTGAAAACAGTGGTCTGTAACGCAGTTACACCGTTGTGAACCATATGTGTTATTATTTTTTCATCTTTCAAACACTTTTTGAGCCATGTACCAATCTCTTGAGAGTGTTTTGAGCAAGATGAGCTAAACCCAACCACTGGGACAATGGAGGAGGCCATATTTCATGAATGAATGGTAACTATTTTTGGTTCTTAATGACTTTTGCATTGATTTTTAATTGATTTATGATTTTTCTTAATTAGTTGTGATTTTGTTTGATGTTGTATGTTGTAAGAGCTTTTGATCCTCCATGCTTGTGATTTACATTACTATTTTAGAAATCTACTTTTGGCAAAGAAACATAGTCAACAAAAGAGCTATAATTGTTAAAGAATCATTGTAGAAATCATTTAGAAGTGATTTTGGTGGAATCCTGAGTTCCAATTCTTCCTAGTATTTTTAAAATCTTTTACTTATTTTCTATCTTAATTCAGAATTAAGTCTAAAATGAATCTTCACAAGTCTCTGCAAACGAACACATTTTTACCACTTTTCTGAAACGATCAGTGATGAGTCACCATGAAGGAGTCAAGAAAGGATTATGCCAATAATAACTTGATATTGATACCTGAGAGTCGTGGAGGGTGACAACGATGCACGAGCACTACCCTGCTACCCTCGTGAATATACAATTAGTCGTGAGTGTCCATGCATGATTTAAGAGATGACATTAGACATGGTCATCACTTTATACACAATGCTCAATAATGGAGCACTTAGTGACTGATGCAATCCTGTAACATATATTTGCAGAAAGTGCCATCTCATGACATGTTACTTGTATGGGTTTTCGGGATCCCTCTGTAAGGGATTTAATCTAGTGGTATCACTTTGTGAAATATAACATCTTGGTGCACATCTGGTGCATATTTTTGTTAATTATGGACATAGATGGCACCGCTGAACCTTGTTCGTAAATATGCTAGGTGTCAACTGTATGGTAAAAATACTCGATTACTAGCTATCAGTGGTCCGGTGCATAAATCGGAGCAGCCAGTATCCAGTGGCATCGAGTAACATATACGAATACTAAAGAATGCACATATGAGTGCTAAGGCCAACATTGTAAAGGCCATGATGATTGGGACTAGCGCCAAGAAGTAGTTTGGCGCTGGGGTCAGCCCAGTATCGTGCAAATGTTGCTCAAGACTTGGGGAGTGCTAGCTGAGATAGTCACAGAAGCTAGGAGATGCGCAGACTAGGTAGAAGTCTGGCAATTGAGAGATACGCAAGCTTGGAGATGTATAATCTTGGACATGCACAAGATTGAAGATGGATAGACCTGTAGAAGCGTACGCGTGGAGATGCATATGCATGGATATGGGCAAGTCTGAAGATACATAGGCTTGGAGATGCAAACGCTTGGAGATGGATAAGCTTGGAAATGCACAATCTTGGAGATGCATAAGCTTGGAAATTCACAAGTTTGGAGATGCTCGAATTCAAGGCTATGCAAGGGTTATCAAGGAAAGGATTGTGTAAATGAGTGCTCGAGGACGCTGCTAGAGGACGCGAACGATTGGCAGTGAAATAGGGGTTGGCACTGGGAAGAGCCTAGCTCCATTTGTATATGCGCGCATAAAATTTCTAGCGCTGGGCTGTCCCAGCGTCTCTTCTGCTCCTGCTTTTAGCTATTTACTTTGGAATTCGTGCACAAAACTAAAGATAAGTGTAGAAAAAGGGGCCTACCGAGGGCATGGAATCATTCATTTGTCGGTCAGAATATATCCACTTTTCTTACTTTTGCTGGTGTGGGACGAGCTTCGCTCTCCCTCTTTATTCCATTGCTCAATCACTCATTCAATTCGTCCACTTGGACTGAAATGAAAGAATTCATTCTCAATCGAAGCATACCGAAGGCATTGAGAATGTGCTAGCTTTGATAGTGTTGATCAATTTCTGGCGATGGTACTAGCTCAGCGTCGTGCGTAGATCAGGTTTGGCATTGGGTCTAGCTCAACGCCACGCACATTAGGGTTTTTTATGCATTCCTCTTTTCTGCAAATATTGGAATTTTTGCTGAATTACTAATGCCACAAAATTCAGCTGGGGAATTATTGCATTTGGCATAAATTCAAATTGTGCTCTTTGAGAGCATGACATTCATTCAATAATTAAAGCTTACATATATTATGTATGATCAGAGAGTCTGAGAAAAACTGCAACGAGCACCAATATTTCTCTAAAATCCCAGTAATTCGGGGAAAATTCAATATAGATGAGTTAACGTATATATATATATATATATATAATGTCGAAAGTTCAGCCTGTGTGTATGTATATATATATATAAAGGCTATAAGATCATTGTAAATTTTATATATATATATATATTAATAGAATTTGTATTCTTGATTCTCTTGCGGAATGTGCAATATAAAGTACAAGCTCCATATTCAGATACATGACCAGAAATAATTTTATAATTTCGCTTTTGTCAAAAATCCACCATCTATAGTTCCAAAACTCGGTCGCTTGAATTGTTTACTAAAGTCAACTTTGTTAGATTAGACTTAGGACATAGGAATGTCAAAACAATATCTAGTTACTAATTGAAGACCTGAAGACGTATTAAAGACCAAACGAAGACATCATCCTTCAGACTGAGGTTATTAACTTTTGACTTTGACTTGTTTCATTTCTATCAAGTTCTTACATTCGTATTCATTGAAATCATAACATGCGAAGTTTGTTTTAAATGGATTTAGCATATAGATGACTTGATCATTATTATGATCTAATTAAATATCAAAAGGAAATGATATACATTAGTTGCTTCTATAACTTATTGCATTAAGTTATGTAGTATAGTTTTTTATACTTTTGTGATTTCGACATAACGCTAATATGAGTTTTTTCATGGATTAATGTTGAATTTCGGGAAACTAGATATATGTATCCAGTGGTGAATCCGGATTTTGAACTCATGTTAGAAAAGCTTTTTTTTGGGTATGGTAAAAAGTTTGTGTAAACTAGATTGTAGTTCCTAAATCTAATAGGATTCAGGAATGATCCCAGGACCGATTTAACTTAGGAAAAATCACTGGACCGATCCCGATCCTAACTTACATAATTTTGAAATCTCAGTTTTTTACTCTTAAGTTTTTGGATTTCGAAATAGGTGATAGTTGAATGGAAAGTCCTATGTCATGGAACATTGAACACGTATTTAACTCAAATATATTATTGTTCATCTTTATTCCTTTGATACTCAAGGCTACATCTTATTAATCTTTGAGATATATTTTAGATACCATATGTGGAATCGAAATTGATGTGTTTTCCTATCCCATAAGATTGCACATAACTATGCTAATATTGGTTGTCATATTAATTAAAGGTTTTGACTTTTGTGTTTAACATCTATATCATTAATCCAATGTATCATAAAAAACCACCAAAAAAAAAAATGATTCCCCCAAAATCTTGTTGCCCGAAATCGAACTTTGAGCATTTTGTGTCAGGGATGGTCATGAATGGTTCATTCTCACCAAAGTCTTAGACCAAAGTCTACTCGGATTGTTTATACATAATGTATGTATACCATCATTGATATCGGTCCAAAGACTGAAAACTTTCAATAGATAGAGTGGATAGAATTCATAAACATGATTTAGTCCTCACGTTACTAACCTTTGGTAAATACAAACATATTGTTAGATTTCTTTGTGTGTTCTTGTCGTCGTTCTTCAATCTTCAAGAGTAACTTATAATGATTCTTTATCCGTCAAATACAAATCTAGTACCTAGCTCCACCCTAACCGAAGTTGACTTTAGTAGTAATAATCTAAGAATACAGCTATAACATCTAAATTTGGTAAACATACCCGACATACAAATGTACATAAGTTCAACCGAGCAGCGCTTCAACACAAATTAATTAGTATTTTTTATTAATTATTTTTTTAAAATATTTAAGAAAGGTTTAATGTGTTAATTTTTGTAGACGTGGATGGTTTTGGAGACATAATTACCTTTAGTTTTTTCTAATAAATCGACGAATTTCACATGGTTGCACGCTATTGAACCAAAATGGGTCTTCCTACCAGTGATAGGATCGACAGATTTGCCATAATATAAGTACACAATGTCCTTTCTGTGTTGGTGGAACAGACAATATGCAACACATCTTCATTGATTATATTTTTGCTAAACAGGCTTTGCATTCTGTTAACCATAATTTCAGTAAAGCTTGTCTAATGTGGTGTTTAAAGATTGGTTGATAAGCATGTTTTAATCAATTAATTTGCATATGCAGCGTAGTAACTTGTTTGAATGGTTTGGATTTATTTAATGGTATTTGTGGAAAATGAGATTTTATGTGTTTTTGAGAATGTACGATCACGGGTAAATTAACGGTCCATATGATTATTAATAATAAGCAGGAATGGGCTAGAAGTAATTTTCGAGTTCATGGTACTATATATCCAATGGTGAGGGAAAGCATTAGAATATGGACAATGCTAGAAGTAATTTTCGAGTTCATGGTACTATATATCCAATGGTGAGGGAAAGCATTAGAATCTGGAATTGTCCATGTAACCCATTTGTAAAATTGAACTTTAATGCAGCCTTTATACTAGCTACAAAGGATGTATGATGTGGACTAATCTTCTGTAATTTTGTAGAAGATTACAAATGGAGTTAGATGTTGCCACTCAAAAACGGTAGACCCATAACAAGATGAGGCTAAATCGACATTTAAGTTACAGAAGATTACAAATGGAGTTAGATGTTGCCACTCAAAAACGGTAGACCCATAACAAGATGAGGCTAAATCGACATTTAAGGCGATCTTGTGGGCAAAGAGAAAGAGAATGAGAAACTTACACTTGGAGGTACATTGTGCGAATTTCATTTATGCATTAAATGGAAATTTATATTCAATAAAATCGACTATAGGAACACAGTAGTAGGTTGTCTTAATATTTTTTTAACTTTTGATAGATAATTATATACTTATATATTATATACATCGAGATTATTATCATGTGATATATACTCTACCCAAATATAGTATCGCTTTAAATAATGAGAAAGAGTGATTTGATGAAATTCTTCGCTGGATACAATTGTGTATTCAGGAGGACGAAACAGTGTAATAATTCTCTTCAATAAATTTATTTCGTATTAGAAAAAAGAAAAACGAAATGGATCGACCAGCCCGGTTGGCCGGTTGTGATTCTTGTGAACTCTAATTTTAGTCTACTCCTAACTGCTAATTAGGAATAACAGAAGAATGGATATCCTTACTCGTCCAACCAAACATGTACACTGTAGACAAAATCAGTAGTTGGCTCTTGGCTGTTCACATTCTATGCTCACTTCATAAGTTCATATCCCTGAGTTCAGTGGTTGGCAGAATAGTAGTCCAACAAACGACCTTTAAGCTCTCCACAATCTGAAAGGGGAAAAATGAAAGACAATTTCTCTCCTTTTCTTTATCTCCCACCTCAAAACCTAAACCATCTTCACACAATCACAGATTTCAATAATTCTTATAACCATTTCAATACAATTCTTCTGTCATCAACTCAAAATCTCAATTCTCCTAACCCTAACAGAGTTTTAAAGAAAAATGACAAAAAATTCAAAAGAAACAACCACAATCTCAATTTCTCTTCAACCTCCCTTTCCATTGAAAACCCAGAAGAACGCACTTCCCAAAATTGGCTTAAAGTACAACCAGCCATTAAAGGAAGCTCAAAAGTTAAAGTGCTTTTAAAAAATGTATCTGTTCTTGAAAAGGCTTTGATTGGTGCAACAGCAGGAGGAATCGCAGGTGCTTTTACTTATGTTTGTTTACTTCCACTAGATACTATCAAAACAAAGCTTCAAACAAAAGGGGCTACCAAAATTTATAATGGTACATTTGATGCAATTGCTAAAACCTTTCAAAGTTCTGGAATTTTAGGGTTTTATCGTGGTGTTTCTGCTGTGATTGTTGGTTCTACTTTCTCTTCTGCTATGTATTTTGGTACTTGTGAATTTGGCAAGTCTGTGTTGTCTAATGTACCGAATTACCCTGCTGTGCTTATTCCTCCTACTGCTGGTGCAATGGGTAATATTGTTTCTTCTGCGATAATGGTTCCGAAAGAGCTCATTACGCAGAGAATGCAGACCGGGGCAAAGGGTAGGTCTTGGGAGGTTTTGGTTAAGATATTACAGAAAGATGGGGTATTGGGTCTTTATGCTGGTTATTCTGCAACATTACTTAGAAATTTGCCTGCTGGTGTTTTAAGTTATTCTTCATTTGAGTATTTGAAATCTGCTGTGTTGAGTAAAACTGGGCAAGGGAATTTGGAACCTTTACAAAGTGTGTGTTGTGGGGCATTGGCAGGGGGAATTTCGGCTTCTATTACGACGCCACTTGATGTGGTTAAGACTAGATTGATGACTCAGGTTCAAGGAGAGACTAAGAATAAGGTTTCTGCTGTTGTTTATAGTGGAGTGAATGAAACTGTTAAGCAAATTTTGAAGGAAGAAGGATGGGTTGGATTTAGTAGAGGAATGGGTCCTAGGGTTGTTCATAGTGCTTGTTTTGCAGCTTTGGGTTATTTTGCGTTTGAGACGGCTAGGCTAACTTTGCTTCATAAGTATCTCAAGAGGAAGGAGTCAGAAGAGATGGTTAATGCTCCTGTTTAGCTCAACATCTGTGTTGAAGGTGATCTGCTATATCCTTTTATCTGTCTATATCTATTTACACCTATCACTGCTTTAACTGAATTGACTGAGAGTTAATACAGTCCTGTTTTTTGCATGGAATGTGTTTTGATTTTACAAGACAAGGCAGAGGGTGCTTAAAATCATAAAGATTTTGCTCTACATTTATGTCATCATTGTTTCATATGCTAGAATTTGTAATCCTGGTTTAGCTTATGGTTTGAGATTTAAGTTGAAGTAGTTGTCTTGGTTGTTAAACAACAGGAGGACACTTTGATAAAATCCACTTACTAGATAATTGTACTAACTAGCTTCCTCAAGGGTTCACGGACTAACTAGACAAATCTAGTGAACAAGTTTTGGAAATATTCCCAAGAGTCGCTTGTGGTACTCCATCTATCGGAATATATCACTTGATTGCTTGGAAGTGTTCACATAAGTGGTTCTGACTTGTTGCATTTTGCATTGTTCAATTTTCTAGAAATTGATTTTGGTTGACAGTCCCATTCTCTACGCGATGCAATTTTCTAGAAACTGATTTTGGTTGACAGTCCCAGTCTCTGCTGGCAATTTTATCATTTTTTATATAAGCTCAAGATTCCGGAATTCTTCTCTTGCACTCATACATATACACAAGTTAGGATAGTCTAGGAGACTCGAGAATCCGTTTCTTGAACTTTTAGTTTCATCAGGAGCTCGAGAATGTTTAGCTTATAGATAACCTTTAAAATGCTCCATGTTAATTTATTTGCAGGCTGATAGTCCAACTTAGCTTGATTGATTTACATAATCTCCCATCGAGTTTTGGCATTTGGGCCACAACAATTTAACAAGTGCCCTTTTCTTATGCTACAATTACCGATACATGCAATTTGTCATGCTTCGTTTTTGCTTAAAATTTCAAGGTACACTCCCTATTATTTTTGTATAGCTGTCCAACTAATTCTTATTAATAACTGTCCAGAATGTCGAATTGTTGTTAAACATATTAGCCAAGTGGTTGGGACTCAGTTTATTTTTAGACAGAATTCTTTGGGAAGTTAGTTCATGCTGCCTTCCTAACTTTTCCTTTTATTCCTCCAACCACAATATATTTCTTTTGCTAATGTATGTTGTTGTTTTGCCATTGTTTTTTTTTCCCGCTCTAAACTTTTTAACTTGAGTAGTTTCAGGTACATTAATTTTGAAGGTTTCGGTTTTAGTTACATACTTCTTGATCAGATGACATATCTATGTCTCACTACTGTATGAAGGTCTGATTAAAATGGTACTTTAATTGATCATCTATCAGACATTGTATATAGCCACAGACACATTATACAGACATATATCAATGAAAGCAGCTCACAGCTAATCGTATTATCTCTAGCCAGTTTCAAATTTAGTTGTCGTGTCATGTTTGTTTTTTGTTCTCATTCTTATCAGTCCGTGATGTTTGCAACTGCAGATGGTGGATGTTACATATTTGCTACCAACCCTCCCTGGCAGTTCAGCTCATATCACATTGGTGCTTTACCAACAAGTAGGTCCGCTTCTGGACTTCCTTGAGCTCAATGTAAGCTGAGATAGGAAACAAATAGGAACAAGAAAACCCGATTTGTGTATTCCTGAGAATGATTTGTAAAATTCATTACTTATATAGGTTTTGACTTCAAACACAGTTTTGAGATTCTTATGATATACTTTGAATTAACATGGAACTTATTATTCCAACTCAACGCAGTCAGTGTTTTAGAAAAGAATAAGAAATGAAATGTAGGTCTTACAGTTGATTTAAAACTGAACACGTGGAAACAGGGAATTCTGGTTTCTTAACAAAATTGTACGAAGCTTTCTTCTTTGCATGGCCCTAACTTCTTAGCCTAGCCACGGCCTTCGCGAAGTCTGAAGGTCAGAACTGTAGACCCTCTGCTGTGTGCATCATGGCCTTTCTTTTGCTTTTAGCTAGTGTCTTGGCTCGCTACACCTCTGGTCTCTTGTAATACGTGGTAAACTTTTAACTGGTCGTGGTGAATACGTGTATGTTCTTATGTTCTATTTTGTTTTCTAAGTCGGTTTGTAGTTGATAATGGTAAGTTGAAAATGAAGCATGGGTGTGAGACTATGTTGCATGTGCTGCTTGACTGTACAATTTTTATTTGGAAGCTGAACGAATCTTTGAAAAGAAAACTTGAATGTCAATCATAGTTACAGAGGATCAACTATTTGCCACTGCCTTATCTTTTGCATATGGGGTGTTCGCAGTCGTATGTCCCTGAACTATGCAGGATTTTCAAATTGAAGCGTTTGTCAAGGAGTTTTACCAGGAGATTGGTTAGGAAATTCAAATTGAAGGTTATAAACTTAAGTAAACACAGTATGGGAGTGAATTGTATCACATACGTAAGGCAACAAACCCTGTCAGCGAATATATTCTAGCGTACCCAAAACCAAGTAGATGGAATAAGCAAACATGCTCAAAGCTACAGATAAACCTGGCTAAATGAGGCATACACCAATTCTTATTTAAAGCCTACTCAATAAGTTAAAAAAAAATTATTTTGAAATAATTTCAAAAACCATTTATCCAATTATTTTTGTTCTTAGTACCCCTTATTTAATTAGTGTTTATTTAACTTTTTTTTTGTTGATTATTATAGCTAACTAGATCGACAGGTATTTAATGATTTACGTGCCGATTGTATGTGCAGGAAAAACATAGACCAGAATCGGCGGATACAATAAAGAACACGTGTCAATTCTATTTTCAATATGACTTTCAAAATTTTATATAAACTAAAATCGGTAGGAATGAAGTATTTTATCTACCGATTGTTTACAATCGACTAACAAATAGGTTCGTTTCTGCAGATTGTATCCTAAAAAAACCCAGAAAAATGATTGTAGTAAATTAGAATTAGTCGGCGTTTAGTGACTTATTTGTCGATTGTGGATGTTGTTCTTCGTGAATGAAGAACGTGAACCAGAATCGGCGGATACGATGTAGAACATATATCAATTCTGGTGTGAATATGACTTTTAAAGATTTATACAAACCAAAAATTGGCAGGTGAGAAGCATATTATATGTCGATCGTATCATAAAAAACATCCAGAAAAATGAGTATTTCTTTTAAAAATTGGCCATCGTGCAAGTTCCTTATCTGCTCATTGTTCCCGAACCCAAATTTTTTTCAAAATTTGGCTTGATATATTTTTTTCACCTTTTGATCTATTTTGAGAGAAATAAGAATAAATCAAATAAAATGAGGATACTTGCCCAAGCCTGAGTTGATGTTAGGTTGCAGAATAAGAGTTGTTATGGGGGTTCGAACACAGTTGGGTTGCTACGGTCTGTGCAACCATGGTAAGTATGTTATATCGTATACTTTTATTTAAGTTATTATGCACTTTCTAATTTGTCGTGATATGTTATTTAGGATCACACCGATGTTGTGCGTCTTCTAAAACACCAATCGTAAGTGAGCAAAATGATTTTATTGGCAATGTCTGGAGAAGAACCCAGGTCGTCTAGATCATCGAGGACTCGGGGTTGTTGTATGGAGTAAATAACTCGGTGGTTGGACATGACAAACCCCTTATTTCTGCCTTTCTTGAGAGATATTACGCGGAAAAATATGCTCTGTATCTTCCGTTTGGGGAAATGATAATAACCCCAAATGATGTGCAGATGATCACAGGTCTCAGCGTATGAGGTAAAGTCGCGAGGGGGCCCGACTACGTGATTGAACTTAGTTGGGAGGTCATCTACGAGTTCACTTTGAGGGTGTTTGGTTGGGATGCGAACCAGACCAAGAGAGAGATGATAATATCTGATCAAAACCAGAGAATATTTAATCTCAAGAGCATGATGAACCAGTTCTCGGGAACAAATGAGCTTCATGAAAGAGGCGGGCTGACCGAGCACCGTACAAATGCTACATCCACCGCATATGTTCTTTCCATCCTTGAATCTGTTATCTTCTCCGATGTTTCCGGTAATCAGGTGAACTCCAACTACTTCCAGCCAGTAGAACCATTGAACAAAAGTCCGCTACTACTTTTGGGACAATGTTTGCCTTTCCTTTTTATTGAACGAGATGAGAAAGTATAATAGGGTACACATGACCCAAGTCTGAGGGAATGTTGCTCTTCTCCAGGTAATTTAAGTGGTGTAGTTATGTATTTTGTTTATCTTACTTTTGCTTGTCTCACCTATATTCACATGTTGATGCAAGTGCGGATATACTTGCACTTACCATATTTTGCTAAAAGGGCCCATATGAAAGAGAATTGGGACAATGATTTTTTTGGAAACGAATACTCCTTCAACGGCAAGACGAAGAGTTTGGGAAAATGACCTCATGGATTTGAGGCAGCAACTGGACAACTTGACGACGATGGATGTTGTATTTCACCCTTACAAGAAAGAACTAGCGAAAAGAAGGATGGTTGGGTGCGAGGAACAACGTTATTTTGGAACTCTGTTTTCACCCCAAAGGATATGTATTGTACAACCCAACAAGAGTGGCAAGACAATATGATGGTGTACATGAGATCCCCATGGCCTCTTATAGAGATAAATATAAATTGGACAAGTCCAATTGTAAGTCCCTTGATAACAAAATTGTGGTTGTTCACGGTCCTTTACCATCATCCTCAGATTAGGAAGATAAGAGGTATCGCATAATTAAAATGGATAGGACTCCGAAATCGGATGCTGAAGCATCTCCAGATTAAACAACGTGGGATCATAATGTTTCCCATACTCGTGTGACACCAATAGATGAGAGGTATTTAATCAAGGACCGAAATAGATCTCTTGATGTTTTGGTATGTATGTAATCACTTATGGTTTGTTAAAGTTTTTGCATGACTTATAAATGTTTGTTGTTTGAAATAAAAACAGAGAAGACGAATCACGTATCTGATCAACAAAGCAAAAGCCTATATAGTAAGAGGAGAACATGTTGAGGCGAATTATGAAGATCTTAAAATACAACGCTCTGGAGGATGAACAAGCTGATGTTATGTATAGGGAGACGGTGGAGACAGGGCCAAAGATAAAAACTAGAGTGGGAAGGGGTGCGAGGGGTAAATCAAGTAGGATCCAAGGAAGGGATGACCAACATCATAGAGGCGATAATGATGGCGCTCAACAAGGACCTGCCAAACGAGGTCGAGGTGGTCATGGTGAGCGCGGTGGTCATGGTCGTGGTGAGCACGGTGCTATGTTGAATGAACATATTCTTGTTTCTCGAACTTAACTCTTAATTTGGATAATTATGTCTTTAACTTATGTTTGTTGTTCGATTTTAAACATGTTGATTTATTAGTTTATGAATGAATTTAGTTAGTTTTATAATTGTTGTATTGGAAAAGAACTACAATTTGGGCCAAAAATGCTGGTATTTTGGCAGGTTTTTAAGCAACAACCGGTCGATGTGGACATCCCTATCAACCAATTCTAGTTTCTGGAAGAAATTACAAGTTTATAATCGTTTGATATGGCTATACGTATCAAACGATTCTGGGCAAATACGCCAAAAGTTTGTCATGGTTACAAAATCGGTGCATATAAACATTCATATCAAACGATTCTGGGGAAAACATGCGAAAAGTTTTTCAAGGTTACATAATCGGTGGATATATACTTTCATATCAAACAATTCTGGAGCCTTTGAAAAAGCCAATGTTCATACACACCAGGGAATACATTATGTTGAACAAACGTGATCGGAGGTTCATTAACAATGTATTAATGTGCGAGCGTACCAAATTATGTAATGTTAATTTCCTAAACTATGTTATGCAGTGCACTAATTTCCTAAAACTATGAATAAAATTTGTCTTTATGAAAGTGTAGCACAATCGATTTGTAAGAACATCCACATCGGCTGATTGTAAACAATCGACATTTATAAACAAAAAAATATCCACGGATTCCTATTGTTCTTCGTGATTGAAGAACAACAACCCATAATTGGCATGTGTAATCCATCGTATCTATTGATTCTAGTTTGATAAATTTAAAAAAAAAATCAAAATTTCTAAGATTTTTTCATGTTTTGATGATTACTTAACATTAATTAATTTCACAACCAACACAATTAAACTAGTTATTAATCAGGACTGTATTAGCCACTAGCCAAAATAGGTGGATAATAGGTTTTCTAAATTACTTCGTAAGAGCAATTCCAGTGGACATTGGCTTTTTCGCCAAAATGCCAAGCTAGGTGGATGGGCAAACTCGTTTTTGGGCAGTGGGGAAAAGGAAAAACGAGGCAATCTAAACCGACCGAGGAAACCTAGGCTGAGAGGCTCAGGTTTCCTCGATACGGTTAGATCCCAACGGCTCTAATCCAACGTCTCTCACTTCTCTCCCTATAAATTCAACCAATTTCAACTCCAAAATCACACCTTTTTCACTCAAAAAATCTTTTAATTCCACTTAAATCTTAATCTTTCCATGTTAAACTCTTGATCTCAACTTCTTCTAAAAAAATCAGAAAAAATAATGGCCAGCTCATCACAAACACAAAGTACTGAATCAGGAAAGGGTTCACAAAAGCCTCGCGGTCCAAGGTTTAATCTCACTGAAGATAAAGTTATCTACAAAGGATATGTATCATGTACGCTTGATGCTGTCAATTGTGTTAGTCAACAGACTGCAACGCTTTAGAAGAATTTTTTTGAATTATTTGATAAGAAAACTGGGAATCCAAATAAACGTGACTACAACGGGTTATCGGGTTGTTTTTATGTAATCAGCAAAGCCGTGAGCGGTTGGATATGTCTGATGATGCAAGTAAACCGCCAAAAAGAAAGTGGTGCTACTGAAGCCGATATAGTAAGTTGATACGGGCATAACATATACATATTTACCATCTAATTCATATTTGCTAGTACTTGATTTTATACTAATTTTGTTATTTTATTGTCTTAATAGATGATATGCGTAAAACCCGAAGTTACGAATAAATAAGCTAAATGGGCTAAATTGCTAACGGAATTAACCTACTCATCTTCGATGGTGATTTATGGAGTTGAGAATTGAGATTAAGAAGACTTGGCAAGAGGTGACAGACAGGTAGAAAAGATAGTTAGTTGTTGGCTTTACTCGGTCTTGTCTGGACATGGAAAACAAAATAAGAAGAGTTGGTCGGTTGTTGGATTAGGAAGGTGGTGTTAACTAGACTTCTTTTGGTTGTTGTGGCACGTACAAAAAGGTGGACTGAATGGGAGAGAAAAAAACGCACAGAGAAATGAGTATACTTGACCGTGCAGAAGAATCTGAGAAAAGTAGAAAGAAGGTGGGTCTGTTGGACGTAGGCTAGGAGAGGATGGAAGAAAAAGAGGAGAGTAGGTGGTAGGGTCTTTTGAGGTTAGAGCAGCTAGGTATGAGGGGACTGGCGGCTGTAGCTAGGGGAGAGAGGGGGTTGGCTAATGGAGACGTGAGAACTGATTGGAGGCGAGGATAAATGAGACATGAAAGCAGGTGAGAGAATAAAAAGTGTATGGGAAAGCACGTGCCTTCTTTTGGAAGTTTGGTATAAAAGGTGAGAGGACAGATTAGGTTGGGAGGACTGGTAGGTGGGAGGATGTTCTTTTAGGTTTTTGGGGGTTGGAGGCGAGAGAGAGGACGACTGTGACTGGGAGAGGCGGAGAGAGAAGGCTAGAGGGAGAGATATTAAAATAAAGAGAGAGAAGAGAAGACCTAAATAGTAGGTGGAAGAGAAAGGACAAAGGGGGGGTCTATTTATATGACGGCTGTTTTTGAAGGTGAAAGGAGGAGTGTGACGGCTGAAAGAGAATAGAGCACGTGAAGGAGAGAGATTGGGAGAGAGAAAAGAAGACTGATTGTGACGTGAGAAGGTGGGGAGTCTTCTAGGTATGAGGCGTGTGAGAGAAGGACGTGGGGAGAGAACCAGGAGAAAGAGGAGGTATGCTGAGTTTGGCTGTAGACAGTCAGTCTGCTCTGGGAGTTTGGATTAGTTCTTGTTGGCGGTTGGGTTTTGGGATAAAGTGCAAGGGATCAATCTCCAATAACACAGTAAAATCTCTATATCTTTCTCTTAATTTATTTTTAATGGATTTTGAGAAATTCACAGCCATGTCTTGCTAATTGATTTGTGTAACTAGGGTTTTTGTTGAAACCACTAAAAGTTTTAGATCAATTAAATCGAATTATTTGATACAGACTATTATGATTTGAATAGATTAATTCCCAATTTTGATTTATTGATTTAATGATAACATTAGTTGTTGCTTCACCGGTTCTGTACAATACAGTAACCTTTGCGCATAATTAATAGGATTGCAAATATATTTATCTACTTATTCGATATTTCATGTTTGGGTTAAATCCTTTGATGGGGTATGCTTAGAATAGCCAGGTATTATTTGTGAACCTATAATTAGTTTCGTATAATTTTCTCGCTAATGCAATTTGATGGTGTATGCTGAGACTTAGAGTTTTTGATGCGCCATGCTTAGGGTGTCCCAGTGATATTTGCGACTCTAATATATATAATAGGTGATGTCGATAGAACGAACAATAGATAAATATTTAGAAGTTATGTTTTATTTCAGTAACTAAATAGAAATAATGGTGCATACTAAAAACCCTGGTTACCGACTCTCTCTGCTTAGTTGTTTTATTAGTTTGGTTTGTTTTATTATTTTATTCATAATTCTAAAAATCCAAAAATATTAATTCTTAGTTTAATTAAGATATTGATTACAGTATTTTCCCGCTCCCTGTGGGTTCAACCCGTACTTGCCGTTGTCTGCATTGTAGACACCGTGCAACTGCGGTTTATTTATATAGGGTATTCTAAAATCCTATCATAAGTTAATTGCATTTCAAATTGTATTATTGATTTTTAAATTTTTTATCAAGTTATTGTATGACTTATTTTTAAGTGTTGAGACTGCAGATGCGAAAAACTCGAGAGGCATGAAAACTGAAAGAAAGTTCGGGTTTCAACTACGAAGAATGTTTTCATATTCTCAAAGTCCTGAACCGATTTAACCCCAAACTGTTGAATGGATATCAAGTACCAAATCAATCCCCTTACGAGGCGGCAAATGTTTCTCAAGGGTCACCGTCTACTTATTCTTCACAAAAAACAGGCTTATCCCCACAACCCAACGCAGGTGTAATCCAGCATGCAAATAGGAATCTTAACGTTAATGGAAATACATAATGATATGATGGACCAGGCAACAAGAAAGCTAAAAAAAGGATCATAAAGGCGGCTCAAGAAGCCACTGAATCTTCAACTTCAAATGTCAACTTCCAAGAATTTTTAAAAAAACAAGAAAATGCTGATATTGGTAAATGTTAGAACGCAAGAAAATGGCTGCAGAAATTAGACGAGGTCGCAAAACTCTTGAACAAAATCTTTTTAATGCTCACATGAGAGGAATCTTGGAAATGGACACGTCAAAGATGAATTAGACGAAACTGCGACTCTGGCAAGAAGAAATAAATAAAATTGAAGCACATAGCGCACAACAATGTCCAAACTCAGTTGACGTTGATTCTGATGAGGATGAGAATGCGGATATCAGTAATGCCATTGTTCCACTGAATTAGTGCTAGTTTATATTTTAAATGTAATCCTTTGTTTCAATTTTTCAATTTCGATGTAATCTTTTAGTTTGAATTTCAATTGCAGTGTTGTTTTTTCACAAATTTGATCCTTAATTTCAATATTTGATACTTAGATGACATAAATTTAATTAAAATAAAAGAAATAAAATGATTGAAATAATAACTAAAAGGTTCAAAAACTAAAACTAAATCATGTGAGGGTTTCTTACTCCAAAATCAGCAAACAGGTGTGCAGTGAGATCATCCCTTAGCCTAGCATATAATCCTCTGTATTCAATTCTCGCTTCTACCATTCTGTACTCTCTTGCTGGCACACCGTGAAGGGGTTGAACATCTTTCCTCAAATGTCGACGTGGATAACTTGTCCAAGTGGGATTCCTTTGGGTTTCCTCGATTGCCATATTATGCAAAATGATGCAGGTGAGCATAACCATATTCATTTCTATTGGTTTAAATGAACGATATGGTCCACAAATTATGAGAAACTTCCGCTTCAAAACTCCAAATGCTCGTTCGACATCCTTCCTAACTGCCATCTTCTTGGTGTTAAAAAGTTGTTTTGCACGCTCGACGTGGGCTACCTGAGCGTAAGCTTGAACTAAAGTTGACCACTGTGGATAAATTCCATCCGCCAGAAAATACCCACTTTGATTGTTATTGTCGTTGAAAGTGCAATTTGAAGTTGGAGCAGTTCCATACTTTAGCTCTTCAAACAAAGGCGATTTATGCAAAATATTGATGTCGTTATTTGAAACCGGTAGTCAAAAAAAGCATGTCATATCCAGCAATCATAAGAGGCTGCCGCTTCCAAAACAACAGTTGGTTTTGTGAAGTGGCCCTTATACTGACCTTGCCAAGCATAAGGACATCCATGCCACACCCAATGCATGCAATCAAGGCTACCTAGCATTACGGAAAATCCTCTTTTGGTGTTTTCAGCTAGTAGTCAGTCGATATCATCTTGCGTTGGTTGTCGTAAAAAACGTGGACCAAAATGGTTGACTACAGTTTCGCAAAACATTTTGAGATTTTCTTATGTTGTTGTTTTTTCCATACGACAATACTCATCACAGGCATCCGTCGGCACACCATAACCTAGAATCCTTAGGGTTGCAGTGACTTTTTGTTCAGGACTATGTCGTCGTATGTTCAGTGCATCAAATTGATTGTTGAATTTAGGGTTTACCCGACAAAGTTCTCAAATAACCCGCACGGCCAAGTGTTACGCCATGCGGAAGCGACATTGAAAATCTTTATTAGAGTACACACTTCTATTAATAAAATAATCACGTATCACGTTGAGGTCTTTGCTCTCGATATCTCCACGTCCATCTTCTTGTCAATAAGGCTCTTGGTTCTGGATCTCGAGGTATTTGCCATGAGTATAATTGTATCATATGGTTAGTTCCTTCTCGTCTGAATCTTCATCCATTTGGTCAATATGTAGCATAATTCTTTTGGCTTCTTGGAGCCATACTTCCCCTGTCATTTGTGTTTCTTCATTTTCCACTTCAAAATCCATAAGTTGAGATTAGGGGTTTGAGATGGAAAGCTTAAAAGGAAGTGAAAGTAGAAGATTTTTTAAAAGGAGAATGTATGACTTAGGAGTTGAAAATGTTTGAATTTATAAGGAGAGATTGAGAGCCGTTAAGATTCGACAACGGTCAAATCTCATTGAGTCGCTCAGCTCAATGTGAGTCGATCTTCACAAACTAAGACAATCAACTTAGTCTAAGCCTTGGACAAACCAAGGCTCATTGTTAGTCGATCTTCACAAACTAGGACGATCAACTTAGTCTAAGCCTTGGACAAACCAAGGCTCATTGTGAGTCGATCTTCACAAACTAGGACGATCAACTTAGTCTGAGCCTTGGACAAACCATCCAATATACCTATTTACCAAATCATTTTTTGAATGTGCTTATCTTGCTCTAATGACCCCATTTTAACTTAATGGTTAGGCCTCTGCCTCAAATCTTAATTTATTGTGTGAGAAAAGAAGTACATTTTTACAACCCTGTTAAGACACCCCATAGCCAGGTCCAGGTAACATGGTTCGAAATATCCAAAGGGTGTGCAATCCATGACTCAATTAAGAGCGTCAAGTCGTGGACCTCATGGACAGTAATGGTAGTTTGGTGCCAAATAAAATGTCTTCCTAGACCCGAATCCATTGCAAGCCTAACAAAATGGTGATTGTTGAACAGCCAAGTTTGGTTGGCGAGACCGCATGTTAGATGACTCAACCGATCTCCGTAGATTCAGGTATATTTTTTAGCATTATTCTTCACAAGATTCATCACCAATTTACATCTGGCCAGCTCGATAGAAAATATGGATTTCCCGTAATATAATCACATTTCTTTTTAAGAATGAAAATGTTTGATAATCATCTTGGGCATATGGAATTATCATTTTAACATGTTTTTAAGGAAGACGTGAACTTTTTAGCCATACATCTGTACGTTTTTGAACAATTCTTGGTTAGAGCCTTTGAAAATCCAACTTAAAATGTGATTTGTTTCTAACATTCACAAAATCAGTCGGACATTAATACTTAGGGCTAGAACACAACCACCTGAATTCTGATGTAAATGGTTTGCAAGCAAAAAAAGGACCTGATTATATTGTGATTGATTACTCACTTCAGAGTGATAACAATCAAATTTAATACTTAAAAAAACGTAAATGTACTGCAAGCAAAATAATGTATACATCAGAACAATACATTGTGAAAGAAGGAACCATCAGAGACCAAATTTTATCCCCAACAGCAATTTTATTACTGTACGGTCCGCATCATGGTTGGCCCTAAATGACCCATCATTTGGTTCTTTCTTATCACAAAAACCCTAGTTAAAAACTCTTGAATTTTTTTTCAAAAACCTAATAAAATCTGATTTTTTTTTAACAAAGTTGATTTGAAGGCTCAGAATAGTTATGGTGAGTCGTTTATCAGCAACTGATTTGAAAAATCACTCTGAGTGGTACATGACTTATATACCATCATAGCCTCTAAATCTACTTTCCTAACTCGATTTCGGAAAAAAAATCAGGAAAAACAAAACTAAAAGATTCAAAAATCATCAAGAGATTTGATTTGATGCAAAGAAAATTAAACCCATACTGGTTAAGTTGAAGATATGTAGAGAGAAAAGGTAGAGCACCGTCTGAGATGATGGTAACAAGAGAACATTGACTAGTGTTTTTATAGGTTTTGAGGACAAAAGGGTTTTCTAAACCCTAGCTTTCTTTACTGTCAAAAGACAAATTTGACCCTTAAATTAGCTGTAGACTCGATATGCTTGGCGGCCGTTAATAGTAGGGCGTTTGTAACTTCCAATTTTGAATCAAAGTCTGACTTGAGTCAGATATCAGGTATCGCACTACCATAATTCCAGAGTTAAAACCACTTTTGGAAACGTAGCTTGAAAGTATGGGAATTCACTCAGGACAAGTTCTATATACATACCAATACATATCAAACAACTAAATTTGTTGATTGTGAGTCATTATGAACATATCAAATGGATAAATTGGTTTGATAAATCGATATATTTGTCGGTTTGCACATCTCGACAGAATCTTTATCAAGCGACAGACTCTATTGCTAAATTATAATCTCAATTATCTAATTTTCTTTCATCTAATGATCCCTATATAAATATAATTTCGATCATGATCTTTCATCTAGGTTTAATCCAACGATTATTTTTGATTTAAACACTAATCATTTCTAATATAATTTTTAATTTAAATTATATGTAATTTGATTTTAAAAGAAATAAACAAATTTAATAATTTAATTGATTTAACTAAAATTATATTAAAACAATAATCTTTATTACATTACATTCAATTAACCTACTATACTACGTTATTTTATAAGATATAAACTAGGGCAGTAAAAACTTAAAAAAACAATGACTATTTAACGATTGATACCCGATAAATGACCAACACATAGATTTGGTATCCAAGATTTAAAAAATTAAGGGATGATATTTGGACCCAATAACCGGTTGACAACTTGTGATTTTTTCCATTACAAAACTGATATTATTACCTTATTATCCATGTTATTTATAACAAAGACACCAAAAGTCCTAACTGTCCGGTTAGAGATACAACACATGTCATAATCTCAATGGTCATTACAATATATTACCAATATGAAAAACGAGTGGACATAAAAAGATGCCTCTTTTGTCTAACCGTGTTTCTAATTCTTCTCCCATGAAAATCACATTTAAAGTTGGGGGTTTTGAGTGGATTTGGAGTTTCGAGTAATTTGTAATCAATAAGTTTGTTTTATCTTAGGGTTTCATTATATCTACAAGTGTTTCAAGTTGGGCATGATTCAATTTGGGGATAATTAGTATTCGAAGACCAAACGAGAGAAGAAGAAGACCAAACTCAGTAAAGAAGAGGATGTGTGTTTCATTAGTGGGTTCGTTGATTTTATCGGTACGATTGAAATAAGATACTAATTTGTATTATTCTTATCATGGGTATCACTAATTTTATTTATATGAGGGTATTAAATCTCAAACACCATATGTTCAAATATTATGGAAAGAGTATCAGATTATGATGAAACGAGAAACACCGAAACAAAACACTTTGATAAGTACTGAAACAAACATCTTTGTTGCATGATCGACATGCAAGTCGCGGGAAAGCATGGCACACTGTACGAAATAGACACCTACGCTGCATGACTAACACACAAGTTGCGGGAAAGCCTGACACAATGAATAAGACTGAAAAACATTAATGCATGATGAACACATCTCAGTTGTACAGGTTGCGGAACAAAAGAAGCTAAAGCACGACAAGTCGCTTTCAATGGCTATATGTCAGACATGCCATAATTCTATTAAGACCGCAACATTCATCCAAATCCAAAAACAATAACTTGAATACAAATCTGCATAAGAGGTGCGGGATACCAAGCGGGAAACTAAGGAAAATAAGAAGTACGCATGTCAAGCCTTGCGGGAAATACAAATAAGAATGCGGAATAAGCTTCGTTCCAAAGTCTGGATAAGAACTAATAGGTGGAAAGTTTAGATTAGAGAGACCCATGATATTTACTATAAATATCAAACTCCAAAATAGAAAGAGGGGACGAAAATTTTTGGAGAAAACAAGGATCAGAGGAAAAAGTTTAGGTATGGGTGTTGTGTCAATTTAGTATATTCGTAGTTCACTCATTATTTGATAAATTCTACTTGATTCATATAACCTGATATTCTTTTGTATCATACAATCATGAATAAAAACATCCAAATCCTTTATTACCCGTGGATGTAGACAATCTGTTGTCGAACCACGTTAAATAATTGTGTTGATTCATATTTCAATTTCTTGTTCTTATTGTTAACATGTTTTGTTTAATTATATTTGATTTGATCTGACTTATGTTTCTGACTCATATGGTTGTGATCCAAAGATTAAATTTTTGGTAATCACAATTTGACGCTAGAAACAGGGAGAGGTAAAAGAATTTATTCTACCTGTCCAAATCTTCATATTGGAAATCTTGAATTTTGTTATCTTATAAAACCTCATATATCAACATTTTTAATCAGGAGTTATTTTCTCTTTAAGTGATATTTCAAAATTCTGCATATAGTTTTTCTCCGAACTTTTCAATTGATGTCTATTTCGATTTAACTATCATGTCATACACAACACCCATGATTGTATAAATTAAAATTGTATTGCAGCTACCTAGTTTTGATTCTCGTCAAAACAGTAAAATAAGTTTTAACTGAACTTCCGAACTTGCTTCTGACTTGTTTGCAAGAAAATGATTTGATGAACCTATGAAACCTGATTTAAATTGGAAATTTGTCTAGTTTTCATGTGATATATCAAATTGTAATTAAAGCTAGATTTTTTCTATCAATCAAATTATTTTAAATATATATTGCGGATGTTAAAATTTTATGATACACATATCTCATTATCTGAACTTTTATTAGAACATCAACAAAGAAATTTCTACAACAGCACTATATTGAGCAAAGAAGACATTATAATATTCCAAAATAAATTAAATAAAGGGAAGCAGTCGCAAACAAAACCGTACAAGAACAAGATGTCGATATAAGAAATTTGGGAAATCAAACAATAGAGACTCTTTCCAGAAAGAAAAATAGTAGAAGAGTCCCAAGGACCGCAACCCTTGGATGCTCAGGAAAACATCCCAGTTAACCAATCAATTAACCAACCACATGAAGAAGCATCACAAAACAGGATTGATCCCATCAATCAATTATTTGAAGAATTGAATGAAATGTGTAAGGCTCAAAAAACTTATGCAGAAACAATTGCTCTCTTAACGCAAGAAAATCAGATGCTCAGACATAAAGCCCAACATGATGCGGAAGCATCTGTTACCAGGTTACAGGGGCATGAAGTAAGTTCAAAAAGATATGCAAAAAGTAAAACAAAGATCAATAAAGATCAAAGGGTGATGATAGTTGAACCCGCAGATGATACATATTTTCATTCAAATCAAAACAAGTTTAATCAACGGTATGAGCCCGATAAACTAGATTTTGATGACTCAGAACCTCAGAACAACAGGTGGAACAAATATTTTGAGGATTTGGAAGAAATGAGAGAGGAAATAAAAACCTTGAAAAACAAACAAGAGGGAGGACGACTTGAGGAAGTATTAAAAGAGGCCAGTAGAACACCATTTGCACCGCGCCTTGCGCTTGCATCTATCCCGCACAAATGCAATCTCCCCATCTTTGAATGTTACGATGGAACAAATGATCCCGCAACTCACTTAAAATAGTATAACCGTAATATGACCCGTTGGGAGAAAAATGATGTTATCATGTGCCGATATTTTCCCTCTAGTTTGAAAGGATCAACATTAACATGGTACGACAATCTACTAGAAGGATCAATACATTCGTAAGCACAATTGACCCGAAAATTCTTGGAGACGTACATGTACAATAAACCCGCAAATGATGGAATGGATAAATTATTTTCCCTTGCGTCTTGGACAGATGAAACTATCCGAGACTACACAAATCGATGGCAGGCAATTTGTCAAGCAATAGGTAATATTAGTCCAGAAATTTTTATTAATTGCTATAAATGGGGAATATCAAACCGCATGAGCTCGATCTTCGTAGATATTCATGGAGAGGATCAAAAAACTGAAGGGGATCTAAGGATAATTATCGAGAAATATACAAGGTTACAAGATATACAAAAACAAAATCCAAGAGAAGTTTCTCAAAGAGTTGCAAACAGAACAAATTTTGTGGAACCGACAACAAGTTTTGGAAAGCGAGTTGTGGGTGAAAATCCTTATAATGAATTTAAGTGAGGCAGGGCAGATGAAGGAAGAAATATCAATCGAGTTTTTTTACTAAGCTCAGCACCCCATACTCACAAATTCTAAATGCAATTAAAAACATGCAAGATTTTGAATGACCATGGACGAAAGGAAAACAACCACCACACACAGAAAGTTCTAAAGATTATTGTGGGTATCACTGTTTTTATGGTCATCCCACAAATAGATGCAAAAATTTAAAATTGCAAGTCCAGAAGTTAATTAATGCGGGAGAACTGAATGAATTTCTTTATTTACCTGATCCTCCACCAAGGCTGAACACAGGGAAGACTTCAATATTCCGGAGAATAACCAAACCATCAACTCGATTTCCTACACAAAGTCAAATCAATTATCTATGGACGCAGCAATTGATAAGAAGTTGCGTAAAAGAGTTGACAGTCATGAAGTTTTTAAAGTTGCAGGAAGAATGACAAAAACGTGGGAGGAATGGATGCCTTCCCCATTAACTTTTTCAGCGGGTGAAGTTGATCAAGAAATTAAGACACACACTGATCCACTGGTTCTCACTTTACCAATGTCTGGATGAAATGTGAAGAAAATCCTCACTTTACCAAAAAATGGGGCTAAAAGACGATCAACTCACACCCTCTTGTTACACTATTTATGGATTTAATGGGATAGCATCAAAGCCAAAAGGAGAGATTTTACTTGAAGTCATGGCGGGACCAATAAGCGTTTTAACCAAATTCAGTGTAGCAGAAGCACCATCCCCATATAATGCAATCATTGGCAGATATTGGGTTCACCGATTGAAAGGAGTAACCGCAACTTATCATCAATATTTACGATTCCCAATGCCACAAGGAGAAATGGAAATAAAGGGGTATCAAAATGTTGCAAGATCTTGCATCCTCACAGAAACACACATGAATGAGGAACGAATTCAACAACAGCAAGAGAGAAAGAAAGAACGAAAAATCAAAGCAAAAGATGAAGCAATAAATTAATATTTGATTGAGATTGTGGGAAAAGGATCGGTGAATGAGACAAACAAAAACACTCCATCGGAATGGAGCATATCAAAAACTAAGGAAAGGGGATGTATTCTAGAATAGCAAATAAAGGGAGCTCCCACATTTTTAGGAGTTCCCAAATCCACTTTTTCTGCAGTTGAAAAAACCAAGAATGACAATATAGGAACAGAAGAATTCCCGAGAATAATTAAGATTGGAACATTAATGGAAACAGAAAGGGAACATGATTTGGTTATTCTACTTAGAGATTATGTGGATATTTTTGCATGGAAAATGGAGGATATGTCAGGCATTGATCCAATTATCGCTCGTCACGAATTACATATACATCCAGGCACTACACCATTTCGGCAGTGTATACGCAAAGTGGCGCCCGAGTATCATTTATCAGTTGAAAAGGAACTAAAGAAACTCATGGATGCGGGATTTATTCGAGAGGTGTGATACCCAACCTGGATATCCAACATGGTAATTGTACCAAAGAAGAATGGAAGAGTAAGAATTTGTATAGACTTCACCAATTTGAACAAGGCATGCCCTAAAGATAGTTATCCGCTTCCTAGCATTGATCAATTAGTAGATGCAGTTGAAGGACATGAGCCTTTATCTTTCATGGATGGACATTCAGGGTATAATCAAATTGTTTTACCTGAAGAAGATCAAGAACATACTCCATTCTTTACTCCGCATGGTTTGTACTGCTATACTAGAATGTCATTTGGACTAAGGAATGCGGGAGCAACCTATCAGCGGCTGGTAGATGCAATCTTTAAACCATGGATATGTCGCACCTTGGAAGTCTTTGTAGATGATATGCTAATAAAAAGTAAACTTTCAAAGGATCAATTACAAGATTTGAGAGAAATATTTGAAGTTCTATACAAATATAAAATGAAAGTTAATCCGGATAAATGCATTTTTGGATTTACATCTGGAAAGTTCTTGGGTTACTTGGTCACAAAAAAGGGGATTGAAGTTGATCCAACAAAAATACAAACAATTCTTAATATGCCATCTCCTAAGAATATAAAAGAAGTACAAAAACTAAATGGATGTTTAGCTGCACTTAACAGATTCATTGCCATATCATCAGAAAAATGTAAACCATTTTTGACACACTAAAAAAGAAAAATTTGTATGGAATGAAAATTGTGAGCAAGCCTTTCAAACCATCAAAGCTTATCTCGCCACATTACCTGCATTACAAAATCGAAGCCTGAAGAGGTACTGGCCTTGTACATAGCGGCAACAGATGATGTAAGTGCGGTATTGGTACGAACAAATAAGAAATTAGAGAAACCAGTGTACTATATCAGTAAAACTCTTAATCTTGCAGAAAGGAATTACACCAAAATTGAACAATTGATATTAGCACTGGTTTTTGCCACACAAAAATTGCTCACATATTTTCTAACACACTATGTGCGGGTACCAAGTAAAGCTCCGTTAGAGTCCGTACTAAAGAATGCGGGAAAAGTAGGGAGAATAGCGAAATGGAATGCACAATATGAGCGATTCCATATCATGTTTGAAATACAATCAAAAATCACAAGTCTTGGCAGATTTCCTTGCGGACTGATGGGATTTTAGATTACCCTATATAAATAAACCGCAATCGAACGACGTCTAACTAGTAGACAACGAAAAGTACGGGTCGAACCCACAGGGAGCGGGAAAATATTGCAAATCAATATCTCAATTAACTAATCAAGAAATAATATTTTTGGATTTTTAGATTTATGGATAAAATAATAAAACAAACTAAACTAATAAAGATGAAAGAGTCAGTAACCAGGGTTTTCAGTATCCACCACTATTTCTATTTAATTACTGAAGTGAAACATAACTCATGAATATTCATTTATTGTTCGTTCTATCGACATCACCTATTATATGTATTAGAATCGCAAATGTCACTGGGACGCCCTAAGCATGGCGCATCAAAAGCCCTATGTCTCAAGCATACACCATCTAATTGCGCTAGCGAGAAAATAATACAAAACTAATTATAGGTTCAAAAATAATATCCGGCTCTTCTAAGCATACCACATCTAAAGATTTAACCAAAGCATGAAATATCAAATAAGTAGGCAAACATATTTGTTATCCTATTAACTCTGCGTATAAATTACTGTATTGTACAGAACCGGTGAAGCAACAACTAATTTAGATTTATATCAATAAACAAAATTATGAAATTAATCTATTCAAATCATAATAGTCTATTACTAAATAATTTAATTTAATTGGTCTAGTACTAAAAGTGGTTTCAACATTAAACCCTAGTTACACATTAATTAGAAAGAAACTATCAATCGTCCTCTTCCAGGTACAGTTCCTCTCTCCGTCTGTTACACAATCCCTGCTCTTCCAGGTACAGTTCGTCCCGTTGATACACAAAAAAACCTCCTATACAGACTTTTCTCCGTAGGGAAAAGAAAAACCCCCCGAGAAGCCCCTCCTTCACGTGTTACCAACATCAAAGCCTAGGTATAACTCTTTCTTTTCTTTTACTAATCACACGTGTGTACAGCCTACTAGACTAGGTCTTCTTTTTCTCACTTTCCTTCGTATTAACTGCTAGGTATTTCCTCTTCCAATCGGTCCCCACTAGCCACTCTAGCCTAGCAGAGTCTAGCTTTCTTTTCACCTAATTTCACACAGCTGCCTCCTTAGCCTTCTGACTAGACCTTACACCTAGGCTTCTATAGTTCTATTCTTGCTTTCTTGATTCTAGCTTATGTCACCGTCAACCTGCCACACCTCTACACACTTTCCACTCTTTAACCAACAACCTACTACCCTGAAAACCAAACCTAGAAGCCTTCTTTTTGTTGTTTCTTTTTCTTTTTGTATTAGCTGCTCACGCATTCCATCACCTGACAACTCCTAAGAAATATTCCCAGGTTCTGTTCAGTCAACTTCCTCTAAATGTTGGACAGTGCTTGCTTTTCACCAGTCCGTATACAACCAACATCAGACAGCCAACTCTGGTCCAAGACCAGCTCTCGTGACACATCCTCCAATAGCAAATCACGTCCAAATCATATGAGCAAGCTTTTTCAAGCCAGTGGCTCCAATTTTATACCAATTTAATCCATTTAGCCATCATAATTGTAATATCCGGTTTTTTCGATATTCGTCTATAAAAATATAAAAATATATTATTAATATAAAAACGATCACTATTAAATATAAATTAGTTGGAAAAATGTATAATTTAAGCGCTTATCACGGACTTACCACTGGATGCCGATTTTGAAATCCAAGGTTTGCCGGGGATAGAAGATGATGATTCCCCAGATATTCTGAGTTCTGTTAACTCCCACAGATGGGAAGTATTTGTTGATGGGGCACGGAATAAAGATGGAGGGGGAATCAAAATTGTGATTACAACCCCTACAGGAGAACGGATGGTGCATGCATTTCGTCTTAAATTTGGTGAACACACAAATAATATAGTAGAATATGAGGATGTGGTTCATGCCCTACAACTCATCATCGAGTTGAGTATAAGTGATGTACGTCTTACAAGTGATTCACAATTGATAATTCGGTAAGTTGAGTTGAAATATCAAGCGCTTGATGAAGACTTGATAGAATACAAGAATCTTGTTAAAAAATTGGCATATGAAATTTCAAATATAATTTCGGCATTTATCCAGAGGGAAAAATCGCCATGCGGATGCATTATCATTCATTTCTTTAATGATAAAAGATCAAAATACATCAGCAGTCGAAACTGGGCGCATCTATGAGCCATAAATTAAGATATGGGCAATCAAAAACATATAAGAGGAAGTAGATGAAGATATTGAAGATGCATCCATTAAAGATGGTGCAAACTTTCCACAAAAACCAGAAAATGAGTCATCTGAAAAAGATTGGAGGCTCCCGATACTTCAGTACTTATAAAGTGGGATATTACACGCAGACACTAAGGATGCAAGAAAAGTACAATCAAAATCTGCAAATTATCAATTGCGGGATAAAATTTTGTACCGCAGGTCTTTTTGGGGCTGTTACTTCGATGTTTGTCACAAAAATAAGGACAACGTATTCTCACAAATATTCATTATGGAGATGCGGGAAATCATAGCGGAAGACGATCACTCGTACTGAAAGCAAAGACACAAGGGTATTATTGGACATTTATGCATAAAGACGCGGAGAATCTGGTAAGAAGGTGCGAAGAATGTCAACGTTTTGCAAAAAGAATTAAAGCTCCCACAACAGAACTCAATTCTGTACTCATCCCGTGGACGTTTGCAAAATGTGGAGTAGATATTGTTGGGCCCTTAGTGGAAGGCACACAAAAAAGAAAGTACTTGATTGTAGCAACTGATTATTTCACTAAATGCGTTGAAGCCAAAGCTCTTGATCGCATAAGAGATACAGATGTTTTTAAGTTTTTATTCGAAGATATAATTTGCAGATTCGGAATCCCGGTAGCTATAGTCTCGGACAATGGACAATAATTACAAGAGAAAAATATTGATATGCTTTTCGAAGCATTTAATATCCAAAAGAACAAGTCCACTCCACTTTATCCTCAAAGTAACGGACAAGCTGAAGCTACAAATAAAACTATTGCCATGAATCTAAAAAGACTCTAGATGGACATCATAAACGATGTTGCGAACAACTTCATAACACTTTATGGGCATATCGCACGACGAGAAGAGAAACCACTGGAGAATCACCATTTCTTCTCACTTATGGAGCGGACGCAGTTATTCCAACAGAAACTATTTTACCCACAACAAGGACAGAAGCGTGGGAAAAGAATTTAAACACAGATCTAATGCTTGAAAAGTTGGATGACTTAGAAGAAAGAAGAGAGGTTACGCTCCAAAAAATAGAAAATTATCAAAGAAGGTTGGCAAGAGAATATAATGAGAAAGTAAAGTTACGGAACTTTGTATAAGGGCAGTATGTTTTGCGACAAATCCCAGAATACCAAAGAGATAAAAAAGCGAAAAAATTTATACCCACATGGGGAGGACCATACGTCATATAAGATATTAAGGGACATGGCTCGTACCATTTGCGGAATATGAATAGAGAAGTCTTATGGCATCCTTGGAACACACAATATCTCAAACCATATTATCCATAACCACCAATGCAATCATACAATAATTTGGCTTCATACTAGGTAAAGCAGAACAAATGCAATTTCTCTAGAAAATCCATATAAATGTATATGAATGTATGACTATTGGATCTTTCACAAGCAAGAGTTTCCTAACATGACATTAATTATTGTATCAGGTACACTCCACCTCAGGAGGTACTCTTAGGGACGGCATATTAATTTCCTCCTGGCCAGAGAGAAGTTAGTCATGTGACTGTACCCTCAAAGGTAACTCAAGGTACAATAAACGCCTTGCGGTTAATCAATTCACACACTCAATCAACAAACTAATTATGAATATATATTTGTAAATTTTATTGCAGAAACAATAATACGAGATAAAAAGGAAGTTTGCCAATTTGGAAGAAGGAAAATATTAAGGAGCAGAAGGATCTGCACTAGGAGAAGGGTGTTTAGGGATTTCCTTGCCGCTATAAACTTTGGTGAATCCATCAACTTTAACCCTATCTAGAGTGTTGTTGATCGCTTTTCCAACTACAACACGAGCTTCAATTTTTATCCAAGAAATTTTAGCTTTTGCGGCTTGAAGCTCCTGCTTACACTTATCCACCTCGGCCGCATACTGTTGGACACGATCCTTCCAATAAGATCGTCTCCCTTGCTCCGTAGCCAAGTCACGAGTCAAGCTCTCAACCTTCAAAGTTTCCAGCTTCCATTTGTCCTCCCTTGATTAGTCTTAGAGGATAAAATCTCAAGTTGACATTGTGCTTCTTTGGCTTTGACAGTAACAAACTTCAGTTGTCCTTTGACTTCCTCCAACTTAGCATTGGCAGTATCAAACTCCCCTTCAGCCTAGCAGATCTTGAAGCCGCATCTTTGAATTTCTCTTTAAAACCTGTAACATAAATAACAGATTAATCAACACAGAAATAATATTCAACTTCAAATATGAAATAAAATAAGATACCTCTTGCGAGGGATTCAATCTCTTCTAATTCGTGAACCATTGCATCTTTGGAATCATCAAGGAAGTCATATTCTTTTGAAAGTTTATGATAATTATCAGTAAGATGTTGAAGATCTTGACGACAATGATCTAACTCCACTTGTTTCAATGAATTATCGTCCTGCAACTGATTTGATTCGTTTGTACATCTTTCCATCTCTGTATGTAAGCGGAAATATCACTTTCATGAAGAAGAATGATATCAGATAAGCTACGGATTTTAGCCTGAGCTTCTGCAAGCGCATTCCCTTTAGCATGAGCATCTGAAGCTGAATTATCTCTGTCTTTAATAAGTTGCGCCATATAAGAAGAAAGTTGTGAATTATGATGTGACCCGGAGCGAGAAAATCACGCAAGAATATTCTTGCGTTCCAAATAGAGCTTGCGATTTTCTTCTTCCAATTTCTCTGATTGTGCCCGCGCTTCAAGAACACAATCTTTAGTCCATAGCAGAGTGACATCATATTCTTTTTTCTTACGGATATAATCTACATGTAAAAGCCAGTGCTTCAATTCTAGATCCTCATACTTCGATTTTTCTTGACTCATCCTATCAACCAAGTTATTGAATCTTTCCTTGATCTCCATATTTTCTTTATTGATTTTTAATACATGTTCTGTCAGACGCATATCTCTTAGTTGCAGCCTACTCACGAGGTTTGAATCCCCCTATGATCCCATAAAGCAATTCAGAAACATGCAAATAAAATAAGGAAAGTGATATGAGAGAAAAAGTGTTAAACCTTGATTATGAAGATCTAATAACTGCTGACGAAGCGTATCATTTTTCCGCTTCAAGTCCGCAACATCTTCTTCTGATCTGATTAATTTCTGTTCTACATTCCTAAACTGAGTCTCCATCTTCATAGATCATCCTTTGAAAAATTTATAAGCCACATATGCGGCATTCTGACCCCGAGCAAGCTGCAATTCTCAAAATTAAAGTTATAAGTAAAGATGAAAATAAAACGAAATTTAAGGTTATTAAAATAATAAAAATACCTGCAAGATAGCTTGTTGTGGGAAAGAGTATGCTCCACCATCCGCTAGAGCAATCGTCTCCGCAAGAGAGGAAGGAAGGTTCATGTCAAAGGAAGAAAAACGGGATGTCCTTGGCCTTTTAACCAGGCTTCTTTCACTACTTCATACGGAGCATACCGCATGTATTCCCGTAGATTAGCAACCGCGGAGCTATATGTCTCCACTGGCTGAAAGTCGCATGGGACAGACAACAAATCTTTGGACATAAACCAGCGGAAGATCTCCTCCTCCTTATCCATAAGATTCTCATCTTCCGCTAGTCCTTTATATTATCAATGTGCGGGATTTCTTCATTCATATAAACCGCATCAGTGACAACTGTGCACTCGACATTACCCTCGGTAGAAGCAGCTTCTATCGCAACATTTTTCGGTTCACCCTGAACTGCGGGATCCTCCTTATCTGATAAACCATCTTCACTCGCAGAAGGCACGAGAAGATCATCTTCAGACAAGGGAGAAAACTGGGAAGTGAGGTAGGAGAACTCAGGATCAGCGTCCTAGTTCGGACAACTGTTCGCAACACCTGTAGCTTCCACCGCAGCATTAACTAGTTCCGTGGGCTCAAAACATGTTAGATGAAGCAGGACATTCTGCTCTTTCATATTTCTTTCAGATTCAACAGAGCTATCCTCAGTTCTCAACTTTGGTTGACAATGGGGTGAATCATGTATTTCTCCTTCCTCCCTATCAGTGGAAACGCGGGGTGTAGTTTTAGCTTTTTTCCGACCCTGTCAATGTACCGCATGAACTCATTAAATAAGATTCATAAGAATCATGCAAATTCATTTGGATAAATCAATACCTTTTCTATTGAAGCTGCGGCTTTGCGCTTAACACCCGAATCACCTTTTGAGCTCCCTTCAGCTTGCGGCTATAAAAAAAGAGGGAAAACAATTAGACAATGTTTAAAGCGTGATGTAGAAGAATAAAGAGAGAATTCTACATACCACATCGTCAAACGAGAAAGAAAATCCTTTGAAATTTAACTGCCAAGGGCAGTAGGAATGAAGACGTGATGAAAGGTTGCAGACCACACTTTCTTGAACAGACCCATAAACCCATGGTCATTCAATTATCAGGAGAGTGCGGTACCACCTGAAATCATGATCATCACGAATCTTTTCCCGTAAAGGTTCCCGCGTCCCAGGAACGACATTCAATTTAGAATTATCAATTTCCCAGAGCAAATGAAATCCTTCGCCACCTCTACGCCCCGGACCGATGCTCCACTTCTTGTAGTTCTTCACTGCCATAGCATCAGCGTACGTAGCATGAAATTATCTACGGTGTAACACTCACGTTCCGTAGGGTTGGGAACGTAGAATGTGAATTTTTTTCCCCCTGCCGCGCTTACTACATTCATCCAGCACACGCCACCAATTCCCGTTGTATTGGGCAATAGACCTGCTTGGACTTATTTCGGCTCGCAAGAACCTCATACTGGAAAGAATCCCCGCTCTTGTACAAAGGAAGCTTCAAGCCCGCATGCAACGCTCCCGCAGTTATTAACAGTATGTTGGTGCTATACTCGAATTTGCTTATCATATCAAGTGTAATCTCATCTCCTTCAGCAAGATCGCAAAAGGAAACTTTAAATTGTTGGAGTTGATGCTTCTCTTTAAACTCTTCAATATCCATTGACCTAAAACTCAAGTTCTCATTTAAACGCTTATTTTTAGAAGCTGGTCTATTGGCCGCAACAAATATGTCATCAGTTCTTACCAAATCAGAAGGTTGAACTTCTAAAGTACCAGATTCATCTACCACTTTTTTTCTCACAAAGTAACGAGATGATTTCTTTTCTACATGATGATCAACATGATGAGAGGCACTGCCATCAACATTATTATAATCTTTTCCAGACATGATGAATTTTTACCTACATATGAGAGAACAAGTAAAGATAGATTCACTCTGATGAAAAGCAAGAACAAAACAGAAACCTTTCAAATAGGAAAAAAGCAAGATGTTCATTGAACCTGAATATAAACAAGTAAACAATTTTCTGATCAAGAAAAAAGATTTATGGGTTCAATGAAACAACCAGAAGTTAGAATAAGAACATCATCATCACCATTTACTCCTAAAAGATTCAGTCAAGAAGATTGATAGATAAACAAATACATTAAAGAGAAGAACAAAAGTCGAATCACAGGAATAAGTTAAAAGTATTACCTGAAACAAAGTGAAGAACATGAATCAAACCAAATAATTGGATGAAAAGAAGACCTGATCCCAATGAAAGAAATCCTTAATCACGATTAATCAAATTACGAGGAATCACTGAAAAGTTCAGTTGCAGAAGAATGAAAAGGAACAAAAAATTTAAGAAGAAAAAGACAAAAAAGACAAGGAGTGAGATGAGAGATGTGACAAGATTTACATTAAATAGGAGAGGATCGAAACTGACGAAACCGTCGAAAAAAAAGTGGAGGAAAGAGGAACTTTATCAGAGACGTGATTTTCTCGAAACCGTCAAAACTGTCAGAAAAGTAAACCCAAACGTGGGAAGAAAATTTATTAGTGGCGTGAAAATCGGAAAAGTAATAACTATTTTTCCTTTTTCAAATTTTTACCATATGTAAAAATTTGAAAGAAAAAAGGGGCAAATTATGAGGGTATTAAATCCCAAACACCACGTGTTCAAATACTATGGAAAGAGTATCAGATTATGATGGAACGAGAAACACCGAAAAAAACTCTTTGATAAGTACTGAAACAAACATCTTCGTTGCATGATCGACACGCAAGTTGCGGGAAAGCATGGCACACTGTAAGAAATAAACATATACGCTGCATTACTGACATACAAGTTGCGGGAAAGCCTGACACAATGAACAAGACTGACAAACATTAATGCATGATGGACACGTCTCAGTTGTACAGGTTGCGGAACAAAAGAAGCTAAAGCATGACAAGTCGCTTTCAATGGCCACATGTCAGAATGCCATAATTCTATTAGAACCGCAACATTCATCCAAATCCAAAAACAATAACTTGAATACAAATCCGCAGAAGAGGTGCGGGATACCAAGCGGGAAACTAAGGAAAATAAGAAGCATGCATGTCAAGCCTTGCGGGAAATACAAATAAGAATGCGGAATAAGCTTCGTTCCAAAGTCTGGATAAGAACTAATATGTGGAAAGTTTAGATTAGAGGGACCCATGATATTTACTATAAATATCAAACTCCAAAATAGAAAGAGGGGACGGAAATTTTTGGAAAAAACAAGGATCAGAGGAAAAAGTTTAGGTATGGGTGTTGTGTCAAAACCGTGTCTGCCAATCATGATTCATCCATTTTTTTTAATCATGGAATGGGCATGTTTCACTTTATTATACATGTATGAAATGGTTGCTGCCATGGGCTTGGTTGATTATTTGGGTTACGAATTCAATGAGTATGGGTTTGTTTTGCGCCTGAAAAACAGGTTAGCTTAGGTGTTGTTGTCGTGGGATTTTAAGTTGATGAATGGTGAGATGTAGAAGTTTTTAGAGATATGATAATATTAGAATAATGGGTTTGAGTTGTATCTGCTCGTAAAAGCCTGCCTCTCTCAAAAATTCTCTTTGTACAACAACTTTCCTCTCGCGACCGCATGATTGAATAGTAATGGGTCACATGCTATTTGTAAAATCATGTGCTAACGCAAATTTAACGCGGTTAAGTAATTGATTTTTATTAATATATAATCTTAATCTAAAAATTAACAGTCAGTTAGGTCAATGGTTTAACTTAACAGTCAATAATGTGTCCATGTACTATCACTTAATTTTTTAAATACTGGGTATCAAATTTAAGTGTTGGTTATTTGTCGGGTACCAACGGTTAAATAGTCCAATAAACAATTCAATAAAAATATCGGATAATTTTTTTGGCCTTCTGTCTATCTTCATTTAACGTAATTTCCGATCAATGCGCTCTTGAGAAGATTTTCTTGATTTTTGTGAACAGTACTACGGTTAACTTTTAAATTTTCTTTGCCTTCATTTTTCTTGCCTTTAATTATTCTTTCTTTTTTAGCTGCAGATTTGACTTGGTTAACATCCACAACCTGAAGACCTTTTTACTTTTATCATTCTCTATTTTTGTATAACCGTCACATATCTCTCTAATAACAACTTTAAGTATAACTCCTAAAAATTCAAGTTTTGTTGCAATTTATGCCATTTGAATTCTTTTTTGTAAATTAGAATTTTATGTAGAAAATTGTTTAAAATTTTGGTGTACAAAAATACTTTTAAATTTGAGGTATTTATGGGCGGCGGAGAGTTAGCCGTTGGCGACCTAGTTTATATCAAGCGACAGAGTCTTTGTCGCTAGCGATCAAGACCTTGCATGAATAACTAGTCGTACCACTATAGGAAATATAGTGAACGACTAAGAGTCTATTGAGCGGTGTTTGTCGCTGGCATAGCAAACTAGCCAATTTTTCCATATATATAGGACTTGGTCTGATGCAGCGTGCAAGCTATATATAGCCTATTCGGAGGCTAAAAACTCGAGTGTCGTAATTTAGCTAAAAAGGGGTCCATTTTGATGGAAAATGGGCCGACGATCAAGACATGTGACTTTGTCGCATGATCTTCAGAATTTAGCCAAATTTCATCGTTTAGGGCTTTAAACAAGTGTTTCTTCTATTTTAGGAAAGTTCGTGTTTTATTAATAACTTCTTCGTTAGGAACCCATTTGGGTCGCCGTTTGCGGCAAATAATTTTATTTTAAGAGTACTTTCATTATTTTAGGTCGACCAAAATTTTCCGAAAATAGCAAATTGGGGTTTGAGTCGGTTTATTGTTTTTTTTTCATCCTTTCTTTTTGCACAAGTTAGGGTTTTTCCCAAAGTCTATTTAAGAGTCGTCAAGTTATTGTTCTAGACATTTGAATTTGATTAATAAAATTGTTTTCTTAAACTTGTTCAAGTTTAATTCTGATTTTTATTTATAGTCGAGAAACTGAGGTCTAAATTATTTCTGTTCATAGTCGTTATTCCTAGGAATAATTTGAGGTCTGAACAAAACTATCTTTTCTTTCTTTTCAATAATATTCATTGCATCATGGCCTCTAGAATTTTGGGGGTTTCGATTATTTATGTTTCTTTTGTAAATTGAAACTTCTAAATACGATGAGTTTAAATTTTAATTGTGTAAGTAAATATGATGTTGAGAATGTATAATTTGATGAAATTATGCTCAATATTTAGAATTTGTAATTAGGTTGTGTATAAATTATGGGTTTATCTTCCTGATTTTTAGTTGGGGGCTGCACATATCAAACGGGGGTTACGAAGCCAATACAGTGTCATCCTATTTATATATATATATATATATATATATTTATTTTAATTATTTTGTTTTAGTAATTTTTATAAATATTTGCTTCTTTAATATTTTTTATTTTATTAAATATATATTTTTGATAATTACTTTTATTTAGTAAATTTTTTGAATATTTTTTATACGTATTCTATTTTATTCATAAAAAATATTCAACAATCGTCATAGCCGATAAATCACGACCATGACGACTCATTTTTTATTACGTCGATGTCGCGAAAAGAGGTGGGAGTCGGAAATAACTCCCCTTTCTCACTATGTAAAGATGTCAATAAGACATATGTATGGAGGAGATGTTGGTTGAAAATGCATATAGGCCAAGATGCATTATTCCCTATGTTGCATACAGAGGGAGCATATGATGAGAAAACATCAGATTGATGCGTTGTTAAACCGAGAATGCATCACTTTTTGATGCCCTTTGAAGGAAAAGTGAATGTTGCGGCAATTTGTATTTCCCGAATATGAGAACGCATATTTTCAAACTAAGTGAGCATCAATCATGCACAACCTTGTGCATCTTATGTGAAAGTCCCTTGGCCTGTATGAATTAGTCCTTACTTGGCCTTTGGCCTTGTGACACAAGTTACTAATTGCTAGTGATGAGGATATAATATTCCTATAGTGTATCCTTTTGGAACCATTATCCCTTGACATCGATGTTGGTTTTTCCTTAATAAGTGTTGTGTGTCGTAAGTGCAACAAATTAGCCAAGATATTTTCCATTAGTTAACTAGTAATATATCGGTATTAAGGATCATTCCCACAAAGAGTTGTGTAATTGAGATGTAACTTAGATTAGCAAAACTTCAATAAAAACAAATACTAAGGGGGGTTGGTTTTTTAATTACTAAGAGTATAATAAAAACATAATAAAAAGAAAAGATGATTAGGGAGTCATTCGCCGTTACCGAACGTTAACTCAAGTAGTATACTTATCTATCGTTCGTTAGAATCATTCCTCACCAACCGTAGAATAATATCTAGATCAGTGTTATCTGATGTGGTTTGTAGATGTGGTAAGAATGTGTTTATTTCAGAACTTGTGAAGATCTGAATTTTAGATTCAAATTCTAATAATTAAACTAGAAAACTCAAAACGAAATTGGTATCAAGATTAAAAAAAGCACTGAGACTCAAGATTCCACTATTAACCAATCAAAATGATTCAATCTAATCAATATTCATACAATTCTTTACATTTAAAGTGATTCTAATATGTTGCAAAAGTAGATTTTCAAAGTTACAATTGTAAACAGAAAGTATAGAACATCAACAACCATAGGCTAAGGATGCTCTATCAAAAGAAATCACAATTGCTTAATAAAAATCCTTAAATCAATTTTAATCAAAGAAAATAATCATAAAAGAAATTGCAAAATTCAATTAAAATAAAAATATACCACTTTTCTTGGAACAATGGCTTCCTCCGTCGCCTCCGCAAAAGAGTTTAGCTCCTCATATTAATCACTTTCTCAAGATAATGATTTATCGCTCAAAGTGTTTACAAATAATGAAAAAGGAGAAAAATAAAGAAAACAATGAGTTTGCAACGTTTATAGGCGTTACAGACTCACTGTTACAGAGCAAGGCTGAAGATAAATGTTACAAAGATGAAGATATACGTTGCAAATGAATGAAGAAACCATGGCTGAGAGGTTGAAGAAACTATTGTCGTAGCCTCTGTTCTTCGTTTTCTTCAGCAGCAACAAAGAAAAATTCTCTTGAGTGATTTTTCTCCCTTCCCTCCGTCCCCTGAGCTCTCCCTCCTCCCATCTAAGTTCAACTCGACTTGTTTATATACTGCAACCTCCATATCTTCTCGAATATCATTCAATAACTCCACAGATCTTTATGAAAAATAACTCGGGAAGAATTTTCTTTCCCTCTCGGCAATTATTTCCTCCCAAAATCTTCTTCATGCGTCACCCAGGTTCAATTAACGTTTCAGACTCTCTCATAATATATTCTCTCTTTATTTCATATATTTTCCAACGCTGGCAAACCCGAGAATATACAATTCCCTGATTTGTCGAGAATATTGTTTTTTCTTCAAATTTATTTTATTACCAACCCTGGTTTGTCGACACACTCATTATCTTTCCAAAAAAATCGAGAATCTCCAAAGAAATCTCGTCCTAATCAATCCAGGATTATACGCAAGGAAAGAAACAATTTCCCGCCCCTTTTTTGGATTTAAATCAAAGAGAAGGGGTGCCTTTATCAACTATTTGGGTGTCTTTATCAATATTTCAAGGGTGCCTTTAGTAATTTTCCGTGTGCCTTTAATATTTTTTCAAGCCAATTTTTCCAATAATGTTTATTTCCCAAAAATACCTACAAATACATAAAATAATGCAATTAGTACAAAAATGAGCATTAACAAAATATAGAATTGAGATAAAATAGACACACAAATGTGTCTATCACATACCCCCAAACTTATTATTTGCTAGTCCTCGAGCAAATCTAATCTAGAAAATCATAACTCACTGTCGCAGGCATTGCGATTCCACTTAGCATGTGCAACAAGCCTTTGAACCCATAGGTGTCCCTATCAGACGAGTTTTGTCTCGTGAGGGTTTACAAGAGATATACCCACAAAACCTTTTACTCCAAACTCTAGCTACTTATGAATGATTGAGGGAAAATACTAAACAAGCTATTTAGTTAGCATACTAAATTCTTCGCCTATAAGAATCATTACCCCATATGAGTCCAATTGTTGTACACGAGTTTGCATTCACCGTACCAAAATTCATATAAAAATACAAAACTCTACGCAAATAATCATCAAACATTCCAAAACTGGATCAATATTCACATTGCTCAGAATCAAATTCAAACACATGGATAGATTAGAAGATGGATATAAAAGTAATGAATGGTGCACATATTGACTAAGATGAACGATGTTTCGCATATCTGTCTGAAAGTCACTTCCAGGATGAATCCTAATGATTGAGATACGCTCCTACTGGTCTTAATCTTTAAACTAATATCGACTCAGTTGGTATATGCAATGGCTCCAACGGTTGATTTATTGAAAATAAAACAATTATCTTTATATTATTAAATGCACTGACAACATGATTGGATCAATTTGAATCCAAGCGCATGCTCCTCATCAACATCTTATATGATAGTTCTCATGGATCCTGCGTTCCGTGTTTGCTTAGGCGACGGAGATAGGGAGAACACACACATATTGCTATCAAAGTGTCAATACTCGATTTTTTTTCTTGAATAATAGAAAATAATACAATAGTGGGGCTTGATCTAGAACACTCTACTTAATCCTGGCGGTGATAACAATTCGATACTGGTGCCCCACCTAATCATTTACAGAAACACAAAAAATTGCAAAAATAAAAATAGAAGGTGATATGGTCGAGATAGACTCCGACATATGCTTGTTCAACGATTATCATGTTATTTCTAACACCTGAGTGCATCTTTCTATGAATAGAACATTTATCTGGGCACACCAATTCCTATAGATAAGAGTTATGTTTCCATCTACCTAGAATGGTTAGTGACATCCTGAATTGTTCACAAGTTTCTAAAGTTTGGAGTTTTACTATTTCAACTAAAAGTTTCTCCCTTACCCCCAAATTTAAACCTAACATTGTCCTCAATGTTTCAAATTAAAGTGCAATACCAAAAATATAAGTAACTAGAGGAATAAAGAGGTAAGTCAGAAAGATAGTACCTGAGTGAAGCGTAACAATCCTTCTTTGGAGAATAAAACAGAAAATAAAAACAAAAACCTACAAAAACTTACTAATGTACAACAACATCCTTGCTGATCAATCAAGGTAAGAAGGGTCCTCCATAGGGACCTCCTCAACATCACCTGCAGGAAAAGGTTTTAAAAAGGGTTTCAATCTCTGACCGTTAATCTTTGAAGAACTACTACCATCCAGTGTCTCATTCTCAATAACACCATGAGGAAAAACAGTGCGAACTATAAAAGGACCCGTCCACCGAAAGCGTAACTTCCCGGGGAATAGATGCAAACGGGTATCATACAGAAGAACTTTTTGACCTAGAGAAAATGACTTTCTTAAAATATTTCTATCTTGCACAAGTTTCGTTTTGTTCTTATACTCCTTAGCACTAACGCATGCATCTCTACGAATCTCATCCAACTCATTCAGCTGGAACTTCCTGTGAGCTCCTGCCTTGTCAAGTAAAAAATTAAGTTGTTTTACAACCCAATATGCTCTATGCTCTATCTTAACGGGCAGGTGACATGCCTTGCCAAAAACTAGACGATAATGTGGCATTCTAATGGGGGTCTTAAACTGTAACACCCGCAATTTTCGCATGACGCTTACTCATGGACGTGTCATGGTCTGGGTTGAAGCTTCGTCCTAAGCTTATAAAGCTTAACCAGATATGCATTGGGGTGTGGATGCCTTGACCTTGAATTATAGTGTAAAGGTCCTATTACGCGTGATGCGTATTCGAGGAGGCTTGATAGTGCAAAGGCATTATTCACCAAGCCGAAGTTGCGTAAGTGAGAGCATCATAGTGCTAAGGCACTATTATACCATGATGCATGAACCAATGCAATACCGAGCCGAAGTTGCGTAAGTGAGAGCATCATAGTGCTAAGGCACTATTA
>JAJJMC010025396.1:6747017-6763431 GCA_023531435.1 Papaver californicum | reverse complement strand
AGCCGAAGTTGCGTAAGTGAGAGCATCATAGTGCTAAGGCACTATTATGCCGTGATGCATGATCCAATGCATCACCGAGCCAATGCCGCTATTTGATAAATACATCATAGTGCTAAGGCACTATTATGCCGTGATGCATGATCCAATGCATCACCGATCCAATGCCGCTATTTGATAAATACATCATAGTGCTAAGGCACTATTTGGCAAGAAATCTTCATTTTTGTCCTTGCAGTCGATGGATGGCCCTTACCTTTCAAATATTTATTTGTGGAAATGCAAATAAAACATATATAAGGAGGGAGATTTGCTTGAATGTGCATGAGCGGTAATGCACATATAAATGCGATGTAGCCTATACGATGGAGCATACTTGATGCTCATCAACGTGTTTAACTGTAGCTTACTCGAGAATGCTTCGCTTGGCTTTGGAAAGAAATCTTCATTTGCGGCCTTGCAGTCGATGGATGACCCATACCTTTCTAATATTTGTTTGTAGAAATGCAAATACAACATATATAAGGAGGGATCTTTTTTGGAATGTGCATGAGCGGTAATGCACATGTAGATATGCGAAGTATCATATACGTTGGAGCATACTTCATGCATAAGCATCAATATGCTGGTAGCTTAGCCGATGAAGCTTGAATTATGCGAAAGCATCTTTCGATCGTGTTATGTACTTGATAATCCATATTTGCATAATAAACAACGATAGTTATGCACAAGCTAGTGCATACCTTTTGAAATCCCTTTGGCCTACACGGACTAGGCTTTGCTTGGCCTTTGGCCTTGCGATGAAGTTGGAATCGAAGTTGGCTTTGCCTTAATAGGCTTAAGTTGCTTGTCCCTTTCGAATTGACCCTTTGATGAACTACGGTCATGCTTGATCCCATCAAGGTACGGGTTGGGTATGTAGGCAGCCGCAATGCAATGCATTGAGGTGCAGCACCTTGTCGCTCATATCATCTAATTTGGGAGATGATTGCGACATTATGGTAACTCATATCATCTGGCTCGGTAATGCTAAGCAAGAGATGATTATTGCCACACTTGATGAGGTAGTTGCAATTCCATTTGATGGATTGTTCATACTTCCTTGGAACCGTCGCGGCATGGAATGTCATGTGCCTGGATGTTGCAGTCTTGGCATGAACAAGATAAATGAAGGTTCCAGCGCATGATCGAAGTAAAATGGATGAAGCGAAAGATTAGGCTTGAAATAGCCTAGGTGTTGTTGGTCCAAGGCATGAGTTAGGCCTGGACAATAAAGCGAAATTATGTGATGCTTGCCAATGGTATCCCCATTAGCTTGTATAGCCTTCAACCCTTGGTATAATGAGGGTAAGTTGGAATGGTATGCTAGTCGAAGGAATTCACCATGGACTTTAATGGCCTTGCACCCTTTGTAGGACAAGGGTGTGTTGGAACGATATGGAGACTACAGTCTGAGTACCATGCTTGCAAAGCATGTTTGGAAAGGAAAATATGTCTGGAACGGTATAAACGTAGCTTGAATGATGTGGGAACTACGTTTCGAGTATAATGCTTACAAGGTAGGCTTGGAAAGCAAAAACTTACCTGCACTTTCCAGCGATAAGTTAGGCTTTAAGGTCGGGTTACACTCTTTTAAATCACGCATCGGGGAGTTCTGGTCTGCCCAGCGCAGCGCGCTGGAGGCGGAATTTTCCGGTCCGTGACATAAACGCAGTACGGTAAGCTCATAAGGCATCAATAAGCCTCAATGACCAGTCTTTCCAATTATGATTAACTGTTTTATCTAAAATACGTTTTATCTCCCTGTTGGAAACCTCTACTTGACCACTAGTCTGTGGGTGATATCTGGTAGCTACTTTATGGGTAATACCATATTTCTTCATCAAAATCCTAAATGGTCGATTACAAAAGTGTGACCCTCCATCACTAATTATAGCTCGCGGTGTACCAAAACGTGCAGATATGTTATCATTCAAAAACTGGACCACAACCTTGTGGTAATTTGTTCTACATGAAACCGCCTCAACCCACTTAGAAACATAGTCTACAACGACTAGGATGTAAAAATAACCAAAAAAATTTAGGAAAAGGACCCATAAAATCAATGCCCCATATATCAAAGACCTCAATAACTAGAATAGGGTTCAAAGGCATCATATTTATTCGGGAAATGGTTCTTAACTTCTGCCAACATTCACAAGTAACACAATAACGGTGGGTGTCTTTAAACTACGAAGGCCAGTAAAATCCATACTCCAATATCTTAGCATTGGTTTTCTTAGTACTAAAATGACCCCTACAAGCATGATCATGACAAAAGGAAATAATACTGGACTGGTCACTCTCAGGTATACGTCTCTTAATAATATGGTCTGGACAATACTTAAACAGATAAGGATCATCACAAAAGAAATGCTTAAACTCGGCTAAAAACCTAAAACGATCTTGTTTACCCCAATGTTGGGGCATTCGACCAGTAACAAGATAGTTCATTATATTCTCATACCAAGGTAATCGGGAAACAAGGAAAAGTTATTCATCAGGAAAACTATCCCTCACAGGAGGGGAACCGAAAACAAGCCTAGACAAGTGTCTGCTAATACATTTTCTGCACCCTTTTTGTCTTTAATTTCTAGAGACAATTCTGTAACAAAAGGATCCGTCTTATCAATCTAGGTTTAATATCCTTCTTTGAAAGATGATACTTCAAAGCAGCATGATCAGTAAAGACTATGACATTAGAACCTAAGAGATATGATCTAAACTTGTCTAAGGCAAAAACAATGGCTAACAATTCCTTCTATGTGGTGGTGTAGTTCAGTTGGGCATCATTCAGAGTTTTTCTAGCATAGTAAATCACATGAAGTAATTTTTTTTCTCGTTGACCTAGCACAACACCAATATCATAATCTAAAGCATCACACATGATTTCAAAGGGTAGGTTCCAGTTAGGTGCCTGGACTACGGGGGCGGTAGTGAGTAAAGTATTAAGCTTCTCAAAATCCTCTAAACAAGCATTATCAAAGACAAAATTAACATCTTTTGCAAGCAAATTGCAAAGAGGTCTAGAAATCAAGCTAAAATCCTTATTGAATCGACGATAAAAACCTGCATGCCCTAAGAATGGGCTAATATCTCTTACGGTTTCGGGAACCTGTAAATTCTTAATAAGGTCAACTTTGGCTTTGTCTACCTCTATACCCTTAGAAGATACGATATGCCCTAAAATAATTCGGATCGAACCATGAAATGAAATTTCTCCCAATTAAGCACTAATTTTTTTTCCGTACATCTAGTCAACACTAATGCCAAATGATGCAAGCACTCATTAAAAGATGAACCAAACACTGAAAATCATCCATAAAGACCTCTAAAGACCGTTCTACCATGTCAGTAAATATGTTCATCATGCAACGCTGAAAAGTAGCGGGTGCATTGCACAACCAGAAAGGCATGCGTCAATACGCAAAGGTACCAAAGGGACAGGTAAAAGTAGATTTCTCTTGGTCTTCTGGGGCAGTAACAATCTGACTATAACCAGAGTATCCATCTAACAAGCAATAATGACTATGTACAGATAATCGCTCTAGCATTTGGTCGATGAAAGGAAGGGGAAAGTGGTCCTTCCTTGTGACCTTGTTCAATTTTTTATAGTCAATACAAACACGCCACCCCGTGGTCACTCGGGTTGGGATTAACTCATTGTTTTCATTCTGGACTACAGTGATACCTGATTTCTCGGGAACAACCTGAACGGGGATGACCCACTTACTGTCTGAAATGGGGTAGTTAATACATGCATCTAACAACTTAAGCACCTTAGTTTGAACTACTTCTTTTATGTTAGGGTTCAATCAACATTGCATCTCCCTAGAAGGTTTGGTGTCATCCTCTAAATGATTCTAATGCATACAAACAGTAGGACTTATACCCTTAATGTTTGCTAAGGTCCACCCTAAAGCTTCCTTGTTGTATTTAAGTACGGTCACTATCCTACTTTCCTGATCACTATCCAAATCGGATGCTACTATTACATGCAAAGTCTCAGATGGGCCTAAAAAAACATATTTCAGAGTATCTGGCAATGGTTTGAGGTCCAACTTAGGAGGCTCTTCTAAAGAAGAAATTAAGGTAGAATTAGAAACTGGTAGTGGTTCGAACTTAGATTTCCATCTATTAGTATTTAAAAGATGGGTAGAGTCTAACAGAGCATTCTCTTGATCAATGTGCTATCATCATCAAAATCTAAGCCAAAATGGGATATATAACTCTCTAGTGGATCTTCAGATAAGATGTTTGGTAATGACTCCTGAACTAATGTTCCTATCATGTTCACCTCTTCAATGCACGGGTCATCTAGCTCAGGGGGTTGCTTACTAATATTGAAAATATTCATCTCAATAGTCATATTACCAAAAGATAAATTTATAATACTATTTCGACAGTTAATGATCGCATTAGATGTAGCTAAAAATGGGCTACCTAATATCACATGTATCTGGTTTTCTGGGTCAGGAACAAGTTGGGTATCTAGATAACAAAAACCACAAGATAAATAAACCTATCGACCTCAATAAGAACACCCTCAACAATACCACGAGGAATTTTCACAGACCTATCATCTAACTGAAGTGTTATCTGGGTAGGTTTTAAGTCACCAAGTCCTAGCTGGAGGTACACATTGTACGGAAGTAAGTTCACAGTTGCTCCTAAGTCAAGTAATGCTTTCTCTACACGGTAGTTACCTATTGTGCAAGAAATGGTAGGGGAACTGGGTCTTTGTACTTAGAAATTATGTTGTTCCGGATAATTGAACTCAGATGACTAGATATAAAGGCTTTTTTCTGTACACTAAGCTTTCGCTTTCGCGTACAAAATATTCTTAAGGAACTTGACATAAGTAAGAATCTGCCTAATTGCATCTAATAAAGTAAGATTGATGTTGACTTGCTTAAAAATATTCAATATATAATTAAAGTTGGATTCCTTCCTGGGTTGTACTAGAAGTTGTGAGAATGGGGCTCTGGGCACAAAATCGGGCACAATGGGAGCCGCATTGTACTCTTTAGAGACTTTATCAGTCTCTTCAGCTACAGGCTAAGAAGGGTGAACTATATCATGTTCACTATCGGGCAAGATTACCTTGTTGTCTACCACTCTACCACTCATAAGGGTTTTAATTGAATTTACATGATTTGATGATTTCTTACCAGAAGATAACTCATGAACTCCTCTAGGGTTGGGTTGTGGTTGACTAGGGAACTTGCCTTTCTCTTTCTCTTAAAGGCTCAACGATTTGACCAACCTGGGTTTCTAAATTGGAAATAGCCTGACTGTTAGCCTGAATAATCCTTTGACTTTCTTGTAAACTTTGATTGACAAACTGCTGAAAATCTTTAGTGTTATGAGTTAATGGGGCGATAGACTCAGCTAAACTCATGATCGTCTTATCTATCAGATTTTAAAATTGTGTTGGTCCAGAAGGATTCTTATATAACCAAAACCTGGAGGAACCTGAGGGTTACTAGACTGACCTTGATTTTGGCCCTTATACGAAGAAAGGTTTGGATGGTTTCTCCAACCAGGGTTATAAGTTTCTGAATATGGGTCAAACTTCTGACGGTTATCATATCTAGTGTTATTGTAAAGAGAATGGGCATGCTCTTCAACAGTTTCTCCTTCCCAAAATGAATTGGGCTCTATTCCACAACTAGATTGACTCAATTCTAAGGCTTCTAACCTTTTTGTTATAGCTACAATTTTGGCATCTGATTCAAGAATTCCACCTACCCTATTGACATTACCTTTGCTCAGTAAACAAATTCTCTGGGGTTCCTCACTACATTTTTATGCTGGGTCTTTTCGGCAATTTCATTCAAAAATATCATTACATCATCAACAGTTTTAGTATCAAAACTCCCGACTCGACCATGGTCGTCGTTGGAAAATCTAGCCCTTCATAAAGGATCTGGACTAGTATAACCTTTTCTAAACTGTGATGGGGATATTGTATCAATAAATCATTCAACCTTTCCAAATACCTATACAAAGATTCTCCCTCTTGTTGCACAAATATGGAAATCTCGAGCCTCATAGATGATGTTTTGTGCCTAGGGAAAATTTTAGATAAAAAGGCAGTTGTAAGATGTTCATATGTTTCGATGGATTCAGATGGAAAACTATATAACAATTATTTTTCCTTGTCTCTCAGGGAAAAGGAAACAACCTAAGCTTCAAAGCTTCATCAGACAGGTTGAGAATTCTTAGGGTACTACATATTTCTTCATATTCCCTAATGTGAAAGTAGGGGTTTTCATTTCCTTTTTCTAAGAAGATTGGGAGCATCTGTATGGTCCCAGGTTTTAACTCATAGTTTGCTTGAGTTGCAGCTAACTTTATGCATGATGGACGAGAAGTCCTAGTGGGATTCAACAAATCTTCTAAAGTTGTCATTTATGGCATATCTGGAAAACTAGGAATAACTTCCTCACTAAGAGACAAATTCTAAAAACTAAAGTTTCCAAAAATAGGCTCTCAAAAGAAGGGTTTCTTAAATTCTCAATTTTAAAGACAGAGTTTCTATTCTCGTCACTGATCAAACGAAAAATAGAATCTCTTCTCTAGGCACGCTCACTCAAGGATTTAGGCGGCCTGGGCATGCAATTAAATAACTCCTAATTGGAAGGGAATTCTAAACAAACACAAACAAAGCCGAATCAACCAAATCAAACCTACTGAATCTAGCAAACAAAAAGCATGATGGCTCCATTTAGATTGTTTCTAGACCAGCTTCTATTCTTCCAAAGGAAACTGGTTACAGTTTTAGCAAATCTCTTAGAACGATCCAAATTAGATTAAGTCGAATAAAAACAAGATAAGTTCTAAGGAGCTTTGATAACCCTGCCTCTTTGGAAACGTTTCCTTGGGTTACAAGGTGGCTCAAATATACTTAGAATAATATTCCTGAACTTTGAGTTAGGCTAACAGAGTAACCAATACATTCCTTTTGAATGACTTTCCAATAAGCTCGATACCCTATCAGTCTTCTTTCTAGTCAAATTTTAAGGATTAGGTTCGGGCTAGGTAACGTGTTCCTAAAGCAGGCCAGAAGGAAACAATGATTCAAGAGTCCTGATCTTATATGGCTAGTCTTTTCCCTTTAATAGAAAATAAATCCGTATTCAGTTCCTCAACATATATGCATACGAAAGAATACAGTAAACCCACTTGCAGGGGATTCGTGGGTTGATCGAGTCTTACCTCCCGTACCAGACGGGGGATGAATCGGTTGTAGTCGACTCGGGTCACCGACTCCTATGTCAGTGTATGAACCTGAGGGGCCGAGACAATATCGTAATTTTTGGCTCAATTTTCTTTCAATCCAACATCTGAAACCTGTAGCAAAAAGATAAATACCCAAAGAAACGTAAAATAAAACAAAGTAAAAATAATACTAAAAATAAAAATAAAAACCTAAAAGTAAATCTAAAAATTAAACTAGAAAACTCAAAACAAAGTTAGTATCAAGATTAAAGAGGCACTGAGATTCAGGATTCCACCACTAACCAATTAAAGTGATTCATTCTAATCAATATTCATGCAATTCTTACATTTAAAGTGATTCCAATATGTTGCAAAAGTAGATTTTCAAAGTTACAATTGTAAATCGAAAGTATAGAACATCAAAAACCCTAGGCTAAGCATGCTCTATCAAAAGAAATCACAATTGTTTAATAAAAATCATAAAATCATTTTTTAATCAAAGCAAATAATCATAAAAGAAATTGCAAAAATCAATTAAAATAAAATTATACCACTTTTCTTGGAACAATAGCTTCCTCCGTCGCCTCAACAAATGGTTTAGCTCCTGATATTGATCACTTGATCAAAATAATAATTCATGGCTCAAAGTGTTTACAAATGATGAAAAAGGAGAAAAATAAAGAAAACAATGAATTTGCAACGTTTATAGGTGTTGTAGACTCACTGTTACAGAGCAAGGATGAAGATAAATGTTGCAAAGCTGAAGATATACGTTACAAATGGATGAAGAAACCGTGGCTGAGAGGTTGAAGAAACCGTTTTCGTAGCCTCTGTTCTTCGTGTTCTTCAATAGCAGTAGAGAAAAATTCTCTGGCATGATTTCTCTCTTTTCCCTCCGTCTCCTAAGCTCTCCCTCCTATCTGAGTTCTACTCGACTTGTTTATATACTGCAACCTCCATATCTTCTCGAATATCATTTAATAACTCCAAAATACTTTTCTTTATGAAAAATAACTCGGGAAGAATTTTCTTTCCCTCTCGGCAATTATTTCCTCCCATAATCTTTTTCACGCGTCATCTAAGTTCAATCTAATATCTCAGACTCTGTCATAATATATTCTCTCTTTATTTCATATATTTTCCAACGCTGGCAAACCCGAGAATATACAATTCCCTGATTTGTCGAGAATATTGTTTTTTCTTCAAATTTCTTTTATTACCAACCCTGGTTTGTCGACACACTCATTATCTTTCCAAAAAGATCGAGAATCTCCAAAGAAATCTCGTCCTAATCAAACCAGGATTATACGTGGGGAAAGAAACAAATTTTTCCCACCATTTTTTTGGATTTAAATCAAAGAGAAGGGGTGCCTTTATCAACTGCTTGGGTGCCTTTATCAATATTTCAAGGGTGCCTTTAACACTTTTTAGATCTACTTTTTCCAATAATGTTTATTTCCCAAAAAAGCCTACAAATACATAAAATAATGCAATTAGTACAAAAATGAGCATTAACAAAATGTAGAATTGAGATAAAATAGACACACAAACGTGTCTATCATTATCCCCAGAACTCCTTTCATCACTGGGTACGGAAGTTCTCGACTACCAGATTTTATTCGTCTGAACCACCAAGTAGTAGATCACTTAAGGTGTAACCCAATCGAACACTTTAGGCTTTGTGCACTACAAGAAAATATGGTTTTAGCGACAAAGAAGATTTCAATGCCAAAAATTAATTACTGTGATAAAAAAAAATGATTGTCGTTGTTATTAGGTTTTTTGCGACAGGACTCAGATTTCATCATTAAACTTGTCACTAAAAGTAAGTTTAATTTGTAGTGACTAAATTTAGAGATAAAATAATGTTTAGTCACGAATAAGTTTTTTGTGATAATATATTTTTGTCGCCATTTAAATTTATTGTGACGTTAAAAGATTGATGCATAATTTTTCTCGTGACAATCTTTAACTTTTGTTACAAAAAAAAAAGGTTATACTGACATAATTAATTCATCACAAACTAATTTTATTGTACGAGAACAGAAGTTTGATGATAGTTTAATTTTTAGTGACTTATAATCATTTTTGTTGTAGATGTTTATATAACGACAACCTCTTATTGTCACAAAAAAAAACAACAATCTGCAGCAATTTAAATTTTATTGCTATATTCTTTCTCAGTGACAATAGAATTTGACCGCAGTTTTCATAATTGTATTCTTCAATTTTCACAAATAAAAATAATTTTTATTATTCAAGATGGAAGAGGAAATACGTATAAATGCAAAATTTCACCGGTATTAGGTTTCCCACAAATTTAGAGAATCTCCACTTATAAATATTGATGAATATTTATGGTAGAAGAAAAAACCATTCAAATATAACTGTGATTTAACCGTGGTTTAGATGACATCATAAATTAAATGTCGCATGTATAACCATGGTGTTGTTGGATCATATTTGATCTAGTAGTGCTAGAGAAAAATATTTTTCTTCAACAACTGTCCATGAGTTATTGGTCAAAATTGAAGAAATTAGGAATCCAATCATTTTAAAATTTTGTATTAAGATAATTGCATTCTAGTAGAATTGAGGAAATTGAAAATCTAATCCTTTTGAGTTAAGGCAATTACATCAAATTGCCTGATTATAATCAACATTGGATATTTAAATTGTATAATTTGGAAAGCTATATTTGAACAAATTCGAGTAAAATTGAAGAAATTGATAATCAAATTATTTTGAATTGAGGCAATTGCATTAAATGGAATGATTATACTCAAAATCGGATTCGTCAATTATAATAATTTGAAAGTAATTTGAAAATTTTAATGAAAACTCGTCGAATTTGAACGAGTTCGAGCAAAATTAAAAATTAATTATTTTAAATTGACAAAATTGCATCAAATCCTTTTAAGCCTTAAGTGTCTTATTTTATAGCCTCAAATACTTGGCTCTCAAGTATCTTCTCTTTCGAGGGTTTGGGAGCCAATTGAGAGCAAGTTTCTCCCATAGAAACACCAAAATTCGTCCAAAAATAGCTCTTCACGTAACTTTCTCGGCCACCTGACCCTTTGAGATTTCTGTTTTTTCTCGGACACCTGACCCTCAGAGAGAATTCTAGGTTTATGAATTTTCTTTTCTCATTCACCTGACCATCCGAGATACATATGTTTCCTCGGTCACCATCATGACCGAAAATATTTTGAACTTGTTTTTCTCATAACTTCTTTATACGACGTCGGAATGACCTCTTTGTTTCACCGTTGGCTTTGTTTCTTCGTTATCTAAAAGATTATGAGAATAAATCCTGGATTTAAACGAGTTCCACTTGGTCTTTGGTCCTTCTTCACTTGTATAAATTCACTTCCTTGCTCATGCTAGTACCTTGTAGCTTATTTTTGGATGATTCACCTAATAAAAGACATAAGCTAAAAAAAAGCGTAATACAAGGTAATATGAAAAAATTATAGAAAATATAATCATGGATTTGATATAAGTGTAAATGGTGAGTTTTTGACAAGGTCTAAAACTATAAAATTTCCCCTGCTAAGCAGCAGGAATAGGGTATATGTACATATATGCGCGTATGCCTAACACTATAGCACAATATGGAATATTATGTCTCTATTTTTATTCCGCAAGAGAATTAAGAGTACAAATTCTCTCTAAACATTCTAAACTGGCCTTGTAGCCTCCTCAACACTCATAATATTCATGCAATGTCGAACGAGTCTCAAGTCGCATAAATTCCATGGATGAATTCCTTGAACTCTCATCGAATGTGCGTTGATGTTCCAGCAACATCCATCAAACTCGAGAATAGATAATGCCTAAAGCCCAAAAATACATTCTAGCTTAACGCTTCATTCGCAACGAATACTTCTCAAATATGCTACTTTAGCACTTTGCTTGAATATAAGCCACAAATAATGCGCCACTCCTCTTGGATGCGCCACAACCAAAAAGAAATGCCATAGAAATGTATTGAACCTATAAGATAGGCTAACCTTAGCCTTCTCTCTTATCAGCGTCAAGTTAGCACTAGCTATTTGACTTAGCACCGCATTGGCACCAGTTAGCCACATTAGCGCTAACCCTAGCACCTGAGAAGTGCTAACTAACATAACATGGTCGTAGCTAGCATATCTTGGCCTAATGAGGCCTTAGATAGCGCATCACCACCTTGGCACCTTAACTCTAGCACTAAAAGTGTTAACCCTAACTCTAGCGCCAAAGGCGCTAACTCCTTTCGGATAGCACCAAGCTAATGCGCCCTAGACAGCGCGCCTCTAGCCAAGGCCAATGAATTCCTGGATGTATAACGCATCCCTAGCCAAGGCCAATGCGTCCCAGCTTCCTAGCGCGTCCATCCAAGGCCAATGCGTCCCTTCCAAGTCATGCCTCAGTGCTCCCAAGCAAGCCTAGCGCATCCATAGTGGCCGATGCGTTCTAGATTCTCTAGCGCGTCCCATAGTAGCCGATGAGTCCTAGATTCTCTAGCGCGTCCATAGTGACCAATGCGTCCCTAGCTTCTCTAGCACGTCCCATAGTGGCCGACGCGTCCGAGCTATGCCTAGGATGTCCCCAGTGGACGATGCATCTTTTGCCTAGCCTAATGCGTTCTAGATCCAGTGCGTCCCTTGAATCTGCTGATACGTCCCTGTACGTAGCGCCTCTAGCTAACATGTGCATAGCTTAGCGACTTAGATACAAGAGCATTAGCGCTAGCACTTTAGTGATAATTGAACTTGACCCAATTGAAGTACTAACTTCGAACCCCTTGACACTAGCTTCCTATCCCTAGTACAATTAACATTTACCAGAATCTATGCATATTTGTCTTACTCCTGAGACGTTAGCACATTAGCCTTTTATATTAAAAGAGCTAGCATATTATTATTTGTGCTAAGTAGCTAATAATATCTTTTCTAGCTAATTCCCTCAGAAATACACCCTTCTTCTAAGTCACTTCTAAACTAACACTTAGCCATTACTGTGCCATGTTACTCCCAAGCACGTAATGGCCACTGAACTTCCCAGACCCGACACTAATAGTCTGATTATCATTCCAGTGAGTCGCACAACTTGCCTCACTGACTTAGCAAGTTATTTGACTTGACTTGATTCAATCAAAGCAATAGTGGTTAATGACTCCATTATTTCCATGATATATCAAATACAACACATGGGGGGATTCTCATTGGGGTATTGGTATGGTGATCTACGAAAATCTTGGATGGTGGCACCACCTCCATGAACAAGAAGGTAACAAGTAGTGGGCTGTTATAGAGCAGTTGAGAGGATCAGGAGTAGTGGTCTGACAGGTCCTCCTTACTTTTCGGACACCACCCCACTACAATATCCACAATCATCACTTCTCCACCTCTCCCTAACTCCCACGAATTACGAGAAATCAGTGTGTCTCCTTCGATCTATAAATAAATAGTTCTCATACATTCAACAAAAGTACAACAAGTTAGGAAAAACTAAACATACATAAATAGTGATTCCTCTCAGAGAGTCCTTTCTTCTTTATGCACTACCTGTCACACTGCTATTTTCTCAACCTTCTTTGCTTCCCTCTCCTAAGACCTACCCTAATCCTTTCTATCTTTGTAATCGAAGCAGAACTTGAACGACCATTTCTTGGTTTAGGCTCGTCCTGTTCGATCTTGATCTTTCCAACCTACTTGAAAGTACCATTTTGCAGTATATTTTTTTTCACCCTAAAACACTAAGAATATGTAACTTATGCACTTATCGGTAGACTTGCGTTGCTTGTTCTATTCGAGTTGGTTATTCTAATAAAATACGATATGTGTTTGATCCCTTCATGATACATGTAGGTACTTAGGCAGTCACATCGTGGTCCAATACTTTGTTGCTCGTATCATCTAATTAGGAGATGATTGTAATATTTTGGTAACTCATATCATCTGGCTCAGCAAGCAAGGCAAAAATTATTGTTACCACACTTGATGAGGTAGTTGCAGTCCATTCACTGGATTTTATACTTCCTATCAAGCTATATGATGTTGGCATGCACCGATTCCGGATTGGACATGGAAAAGGAAAGGAAGCTAAACAGTTTGCAAGTTAGGGGAGCATGCATGAGCCACTTGCATCACATGAATGATACAAGACCTGAATGGCATGTGCCTGTATGTTGCACCCTTGGCACGAGAAAAATCAATACATGCATGCAGCATATTGTCAAAAAGAAGTGAGGTCCCGAAAGATAGATCTGCAATGGGCTATGTTCTAGTATAAGGCATGACTAATGCTTGGACTAAACTTATGATTATGTGACATACATGCAAAATGCATCACCGGCCATGCACCCTTAACATAACCATAGGAAAGTTAGATCGGTATGGAGCCATGTACAAAGAAGTATCATGCGTTCAAAACATGTTTGGAAAGTCAAATCGACTTATAATTGCCTGGTAAGCCTTGAAGTTTTACAACCATGTTATGCAGTACGATTGGCGCATCGGGGAGTTTTGATTGGGCAGTAAGCGTATAGTTTTGATTGAACTAACCTCAATATGAAGATGATATATCCGTTTGTTCTTCAATATGTCTCCAGGTCTTCGATGCGTTATAAGTTTACATATTTAGAGTGTCAATTTTATGCTAGTATTTGCTACTTTTCTTCTGAATTATTGCATATTACGTTTGTTTTTGTTTAGTTATCTTTTAGTAAGTGGAATCATCCAAAAGATGTGAATCGACACTTAATTGTGCAAGTAAAGAAGTGCTACAAGTGATAGACACATTTATTTGCCTATTTTATCCCAATTCTATATTTTGTTAATTCTTATTTTTTGTACTAATTGTGTTATTTTATGTGTGTGTAGGTGTTTTTGGAAAATAAACATTTTTGGAAAAATTGGCTCAGAAAAATAGGTTAAAGGCACCCATGGAAATTGCTAAAGGCACCCAAACAAGTTGATAAAGGTACCCAATGTTTGGATTAGGGTCACCTTCTTCATTAATTCAAAATTGGAAAATTGGCGGGAAAATTCCCTTACACATAAAAGATTTCTGGATTTGATTGGAAGAGATTTGGTTGGATTTTCTTTACTATTTGGATTAGGAATGACCTATTACAACTTAACAAGATTGGGAGTTGATTTCTTCACGTGAAAAAAAGGGAAGTTTCCATGTTTATCTCGGCTACAAAAGATTAGGAGAATACTCGGTATTTTTGGTTGTATGTGCAGTTAATGGGAGAAGATATTATTCCTATCAACAAAACATGGAATTTAAGATGAAAAAGGAAGTCGAGTACAAAGCAGGAAAAGAATTATTCATGTGATATACTCCATGAAGAAAAATATCCTGTGGAGTTATTAAAAAGATTTCCGAGGAGATTTTGGGCTATTGAGGTTATAAATAGAGTTGGAAGAGGTCACATATGGATACAAAGAGTTTGGGGGGAGCTCATGAGACGAAGAGAAGGGAGAGAAATCACTTCAGAGATTTTTTCTCTGCTTCTGCTGAAGAACACGAAGAATATAGGCTACGACAATGGTTTCTTCAACCTCTCAGCCACGGTTTCTTCATCTATTTGCAACGTATATCTTCAGCTTTGCAACATTTATCTTCGTCCTTGCTCTGTAACAGTGAGTCTACAACACCTATAAACGTTGCAAATTCATTGTTTTCTTTATTTTCTCCTTTTTCATCATTTGTAAACACTTTGAGCCATGAATTATTATTTTGAGCAAGTGAACAATATCAGGAGCTAAACCCATTTGTTGAGGCGACGGAGGAAGCTATTGTTCCAAGAAAAGTGGTATATTTGTATTTTAATTGATTTTTGTAATTTCTTTTATGATTATTTGCTTTGATTAAAAATTGATTTTATGATTTTTATTAAACAATTGTGATTTCTTTTGATAGAGCATGCTTAGCCCAGGGTTTTTGATGTTCTATACTTTCGATTTACAATTGTTACTTTGAAAATCTACTTTTGCAACATATTGGAATCACTTTAAATGTAAAGAATTGCATGAATATTGATTAGAATGAATCACTTTAATTGGTTAGTAGTGGAATCCTGAATCTAAGTGCCTCTTTAATCTTGATACTAACTTTGTTTTGATTTTTCTAGTTTAATTTTTAGATTTACGTTTAGGTTTTATTTTTATTTTCATTTTTATTTTTACTTTGTTTTATTTTACATTTCTTTGGGTATTTATCTTTTTGCTACAGGTTTCGGATGTTGGATTGAAAGAAAATTGAGCCAAAAATTACGATATTGTCTCGGCCCCTCAGGTTCATACACTGACATACGAGTCGGTGACCCGAGTCGACTACAACCGATTCATCCCCCGTCTGGTACGGGAGGTAAGACTCGATCAACCCACGAATCCCCTGCAAGTGGGTTTACTGTATTCTTTCGTATGCATATATGTTAAGGAACTGAATACGGATTTATTTTCTATTAAAGGGAAAGGACTGGCCATATAAGATCAGGACTCTTGAATCATTGTTTCCTTCTGACCCGCTTTAGGAACACGTTACCTAGCCCGAACCTAATCCTTAAAATTTGACTAGAAAGAAGACCGATAGGGTATCGAGCTTATTGGAAAGTAATTCAAAAGGAATGTATTGGTTACTCTGTTAGCCTAACTCAAAGTTCAGGAATATTATTCTAAGTTCAGGAATCACCCGGTCTACAATCAACATTACTCTCACAGCAAATAGAAACGTCTTCGGTCTTCAGTTGTTGATGATGAACTCGTGAACTTCGTAGAACTTTGACAAATGTAACTTTTTTCCTCAATTTCTTGTTGCTTGAAACTTCTTTATAAAATTTCTTGTTTCCCACGACTTTATTTAAATGAATACAAACTAAAAAATATTTTTTTTCTTACCTATTTTCTTTCTGATTTTTTTTCTTTTTTGTAATCAAAATACAAACTGAAAAATAAATAAAATGAACGATGAAATTACTATGGTCGTGGGATAAGGACTTTACCACTTGATTCTTCACAACTTATATTGTTTCGGTATCATAGACTTAATAAAAATTCACATTTTTTGCTTTTCTTTGCTCTTGTACTTAGTTTTACACACACAAACACACACAAACACACACACACACACACACACACACACACACACACACACACACACA
>JAJJMC010025396.1:6733028-6745007 GCA_023531435.1 Papaver californicum | reverse complement strand
AATTATTCTTTTAAAAACCTAATTTTGGCAATACTTAGAATAACTTGAATACAGGAATTGTAAGATTTTATCACTTGAAACATTGGTTAAATAGTGGAATCCTAGCCTCAGTTCTCTCTCAACTTTGTTAATAATTTTATTTGAGTTTTCCTATTTTTAGTCTTAGAAATTAGATTTAAAAACAAATCTTCACAAGTCTAAGAATCAAACCCTTTTTACCACTATTACGAAAACCATCAAACTTCTTTGGGTTCCTCTCGGTGAACCTGGACAATGTTAGAACCAAACACATCTAGTAATAGATAGTTAGAAGCAAAATAATTCTTAAGAATTTTGGTAGGACATATTCCCAACCCTAAATGAGGTAGTTCCTTAAAAATCGGGTTAACAAATTTGGGAAACTAATTCGATTGGGGGAGAAGGATCAAAAGATATAAAATTGTGCAAAGTGTTATACAAACCTTTCATTGGATCTTCATCATTCTTATATAACATCAATGAATTATTTACCTCATATGTGTCATGGTCCTTTATCGAACTTTTTGAAAGCCATTCTTTATCGGTTTCTGCTATAATCGAAATATCAGCATCATTATAATCTTTGGTAAGCTCAATTGGGTCTTCCACAAAATCAATCAATTTGGTTTTATTCTCAATCACCCTCTCTTCAACAATCTTATCATCGGAATCGAATTCCGCTCTGAAAAGATCTTCTTCAGTGTAAACCGTAGGATAATCCGTATGATTCTCCTAAGAAGAAATAATCGGGTCTTCTACTTGCAAATCAACTGGACTAGAAACTTTGTAATCCCAATATTCTTTATAACATTGACATGCGTTTGAGTATGTTGTACCGTTTATAACAATGGTTCTATTATACCAAGGTTCTTCCTTTTGAATAAGAGAGTGATTGTTATTATGATCCGAAGTTGGCATAACTTCATCTTTGTTGCACGAAATTTCGGAAGGTTGATCTTTATTTTCCATTTCCTCCTTAAATTGATCCATGTTATTCTTCAGGACATCCATATTCCTTTGAAGTTCTTGGGGTGTATCTACGGTCTTTTGATTTCGCTGCTCAAACTGTTCAAACAACTTGGTAATGCTAGCTAATAAGTTAGGATATCTTACCCCTTCACTTACTAAAATATCTCTAGCACAAATCTCCTCCCTTTGAATGGGTGAATGATCATGAATACGATCGGAAATTGGGTCGAGAGTATTATAGTTAGGTTCGGTTGATGAAACTCTCTTTAAAATTGAATCCATATGTATCGTATAATATCAGAATTTATGTGCCAAACTAGAAGAAACATGATTAGTAGCATAAATATCCTCACATCCTTGTGATCGTTCACGTACATACCCGTCATAAGGTTGTTGATATGTATGAGAGTAATCGTAAGGTTCCGTAGGATATTGATCATAGCCAAGAGATTGGTTTTGATTATACTCATGGTGTGGTTGGTAGTTGTCATAAGACTGAGATTGAAAACCATATTGATTACTGCTATTATATGACTGATCTTGTGCACCGTACATGTTATTTCCGATTGGAAACATGACGACTCACAAGAATAATTAAAAAAATCTAAACAAAAAAATATATAACCTAAAACAAAAATAACTAAAAGTGATACTTACAACCTGTTTTTCAGAATTTACCTCCCACTTTTGATGAGAGTTGAACAACTTTAACTAGTTGTTAATAAAACAAAAACCTAAAAATCTGAAAAGCACTAAAGAAAAACATGAAAAATTCTAAACTACTAAAATAAGCTAAAGCAAATAACAAATCAGTTAGTGACTGATGCAAAATCATTATTCTAGGTAGAGATGAGATAATTTTAAGTTCAAAACTCGAGCATAAAACAGAGCTAAGATAGAGTGATGGTAGAGCTCGTGTTGATTGTTACAGCGAGAGAGAAAAGTTGAGAAGACAGAGCTGGTGGCTATGGTGGTGATGGCTGTGACGAGATTGAATGGGTTTGGTTTGATACTGTCATCATACTCACGGTAATGAACCTGATGACGGTTGTTGGTCATAATGGAGTTTTTGATGGTAGATGGTGGTATTTGAAGAAGGAGAAGTGATGCTCGAGTATGTGAGTCGAAAGAATTATGAGGTACAAGTGAGAGCGAGAATAAATTTATTGGTGAACTCGAGTCTGTTCGAGTTATCGAGAAAAATCAGGGAGGAGGAGTTTAAGTGAGAAACAAAGACGTAGTTTCAATGGAGAAAAGATAGGTAGTGATAGACCTAACTGAAGCGTGTGCAAGGTATTTACGGAAAGATTATAGTGAAAGGAATCTCAAACCGTGTTTTGGTCGGTGGTTTTCAAATGTTTATCAGATTCATATTTGATGTGAAACTCTATTAAAGGCGGTGTTTTGGGGAATTCTTCTATAAATAAGAGCCTTGAGTCAATTCCATGGACATAACCTCACTTACAGAAAAAGGCATAAGAAGAACTTTGGAGGAAGAGAAAGTTGTGGTCTACGCGAGAAGCTAGAGTTACGCTGGAGCATGGGATTATCCTTCCCACTTCTTCGGTTTGATTTATTCTTCTTTAATATTTATTTTTTGCTTAGTTTTTAGTAAAGCTATGAATAGCTAATTTATTTCTTTGGTTAGGGATGTAACTTAAAATCACAAACATGTTATTTTAATTAATGCATTGATTTTATTCATTCACTCTCGTATTTATCGCTCATGTTTTACTACGCATAATAATTACATGATTTTGCTCGTGCAGTACAATTAGTTATTTTTCATATTTAAGTCATGAATTAAATATACTAATAATTTCTCTATAGATAATTAGGAGTGTTATGTATTTTTTATCAAGAATTCTAATAGTTAGTAGTAATTTGTGACTACTAGCGGTGAGAATCGTGAAGGAAATCACAAGTAAAACTTGACATATGTTGAATATACCACGATTGAGTTTATATTATCTGTGAATAACCCGTCTAATAGAACCTAAATATTTTCTAAAGTTGAGTCTCTTAGCGATAAAGCATCATGTTATTTGTTGAAAAAGAATTCATATATTAAGCGATTGCAATATTTGTTGATTTTTGGAGACGTAAAGAAGTGTTTACACCGATTGAGGATACTTTAGGGTTATTGGTAACATGAGAGAGTGATGAAAATATTGAAGCTTAATTGAGTTACATGTATAGTGATGGACGACGAATTCCTTAACCAACTTTTTCCTCTGATATTTTATTAAACATTTTCAATTTAGTTTTCTTTAATTTAAATTATTTTTAAAACAACAAAAAATCCCTCCAATTTCCATAAGTTTTCAAATATTAATAAACAACCCATATCTCCCTGTGGATCGAATTCTTCTTATCACTGTACTCTTATTTATAATTGTGAGTGAAAAGAACTTAAAATAATTTTGCTTTGTTGAAAACTCAGTTCTACCTAGAATAATAATTTTGGATAGAATCCGGTGACTAAGCATATATGTTATCCGGTGATATGAGGAGTTTTGGGGATATCGAAGCGTACCTGCTATTCTACGGTTGGTGATGAATGGTTCCAACAAAGATGGATAAGTTTACTACTCGACTTAACGTTTGGTAACACAACGAATGATTCCCTAATCATATTATTTTCTTATTATTTTCTTTATTATTATTTTAATTATCTTAAACAACCAACCCCCCTTTTTTAGTATTTGTTCTAGTGTTGCTAATATGAATAACCATCAATTACACAGCTCTCTGTGGGAACGATCTTTAATACCGCTATATTACTAGTTAATTAGTGAGAAATATATTGATTAATTTGTTGCACTTACGACACACATCAATGAGTAACTAGAGATTTTCTTAATTTTTTCAATGAAAATACGAGGGTACCGAGTACACCTCCAATTTTTTTACCTTTAACCTATATAAAAAAATATTGTATAATTTTATCGATCATAAAAGACTAAAGATAATCTAGACGATGCTATATGGGATTTAATCTACGTTCCAACCAAAGAATAAACTAAAGGATCGACCCAAGATATATATTAAGTACAAATGTATCTATTTTAATTATAAAGCAAAAAAAATATAATTACAGAATAAAGTAAATAACACAGACACACAATATTTTGTTAACGGGGAAAAATGCTTGACATAAAAACCCCGGGACATAGTCCAGATTTGAATACTCTCAAAATTAAGCCACTATACAAATTCCTACTCGCAACCTCGTGTTGTTGATACCGAATAAACTACCCTTAATTACTCAGTTTTCTCGGTATCCATATGCCTACAATCAATCTGGCCTAACACGTGAATCCCCTAACAGAATCCACTTCCAAGTGTTGCTTTACCTCCGTAAAGACTTCTACAACCCAATTCCTTTAAGATGTTTTACAAACAACAAGGAATTAAAATGTTTGTTAACCATTCACTACCAATCATAAAAACTAAAGATATTATATGATTAATTCAGAGTCAAGGATATTCCGTTTCGATGTGTAATTTAATGATTTATAAAATCCAAAACTCCTTGATAAAGATCAATCAAGATCATGATTACCGAAATAACCAATCTTGATTCTACAAATTAAGATCATAAAAGAAATAACTTGTCAATATCACAAGACTTATGTTTATCAAAGATAAACTTTTTGTTTGTCCCAGGCAATCAAGTCAAGCCGATGATCACATCAAGATTAGAAGCACAAAAGAACTTAAATTCTTCAAAGTCTTTAATCTTCCTGATCTTTAAAAGTAACAACCTGAACTTGATTCCACTAATGATTTGTCTCACAGAACATAGATTGTTGACGTTGGAAAATCAATATTTTTAGCAACAGATTCTGCATCATTAGAAGTTGTAATATCATGATCTTCAAAGTTCTTGGGTGACCTTGTATCAGAAGAGAAAGACCATGGAATAAACAAGATAACTATGTGTTAGTTCAATTACAAGTAATAAACATTGATAAATAAATAACAATTTTAGTTTCCCCCTGACGGTTCTACTAGAGCTTGTTGATGATCCCAAAGAAGTATTTAAGCCAGTTAATCGTGCTTTTATCCAAATTAAATCAGATTACTTGCTACTGACATATACCTCACATTTGTATCAGTTGTGTTTTGGAATGAGTTTGTAAGAATATAAATCTCCACTACTTATAGTGATATGACCAAGGCTTTGATTGAATTAAACCAAGAAACCTAATTTCAAAATTCTCAAAGATATTCAATTAATATCATTTTTGAAATCAAGAATATTCTTGATATTCTTTGGATTATATTAATACACAATGATGTAATAAAATCTTAGAATATAGTACAATATCAACACATTAGATATCCATTATTAAACTTTGCTAAAATAGTTAACTACTCATGTGTAATCTTCTGGGAAAGAAAAATACATCAATGTCGATTTCAAATATGGATTCAAAATTGTATCTTGCCTTAAGTATCAAAGAAATAAATATGAACAATAATATATAAAAGTTAAATACGTGTTCAATATTTATTGACATATGAATCTTCATATTCTAACTTTATACATCTCGATATCCATTAATCAAAGATAAACAAACAACTCGAAAATGTATTGAAAAGTCAGAATATAGTTAGGATCAGTTTCGAATTTAGGATTGGTCTTGCCACTTGTGATCGGTTCTGTCTGAGGGTCCAGCCTTGAATTTGTAACTTAAGTGGAGTTCAACTGGCTTTAATACATGTCAAAAAAATTCCTTTCTAACATGATATTCAAAGCACCAATTTAAGTTTAAGTTTCACCACTAATCAATATTAATGTTAAGTCGAAATCACGAAAGTGTATAAAACTACACCATGTCTCCAAATACAATAAGTTGTAGAAAAAACTAATATATATCCTTTCTTTTAATAACTTGATCATAGATAATGATCAAGTCATCTAAATATTAAAGCCATGTAAACAAACTTCTTATGTTATATTTTCAGTGGATACGACTGCAAGAACTTGATAAAATTAGAACAAGTCATAATCAATATTTACTAACCTCAATATTAAGGAGGATGTATTCGCTTGATCTTCAGTTGTTCAATGAGTAACTAGAGCATGTCTCAATATTTCTATGTCCTAATTATAAGCTAACGTTGTTGACTTTAGTAAGCAATTCAAGCGGTGAGTTTTAGAGATAAACTTGACAATCAAACTTGACATACCAATGCTTAGTGGGTTCAACAGAACAAATGCTCTAACATAAACAAGTTACAAACATATGATCTTGGAATTTGAACTTTCAGACCTAACTTGCATATTTTCAAAATATGTTAATCAAAAGAGATATAATAGACAATCTGAAAATACAAGTCTGATTCGAATCTGGATACAAATCTAAATTTGAATCTGGATTCTAGTCAAACTTCAAATCAGAATACGAATTCAAATATGCTTTTAAGCATGTTTACGAAACTACTTTATAATATGTTTCCAAAGCATAAATATAAACTAGATCAAAAGATCTATGTTTTCGAAAGTTTAATACTAAGTAGCTTCAAGTACAACTTGAAACATCTTCCTAAATACAATAAACCATACTTTGAAACTCTACATAGTGAGTTGTACAACACAACTTATGTATATCATTCCTTCGATGTTTTGATAACTGATAATGATCAAGTCCTTTATACTAAAGTAATATAAACAAAATTCGTATATTATATATTTTTTTAATTATCCTGAGAGAACTAAATGAAAATGGAATAAACGTTAAATATTTACTAACCTCTTATTTGAAGGATAATGTCTTCGCTTGTTCTTTATTTTTTCCTCTTTAAATCTTTAAGAGTAACTAGTGTTTTATCTCTACACTTATAAGTCCTAAGCCTAAGTCTAACCTAACAAAGTTGACTTTAGTAAGTAATTTAAGTGGTGAGTTTTGGCATGTAAACCAGATAACTGATAAGCACTTAATTGATACATTTTTACCATTTAATCTATATTTGTTAGCACTCGAATTTATATTAATAATATCTTTTTATTGTTTTATTAGATGGTTCGCATATATCCCGATATTACAATTAATTTGGTTAAATGGACTCATTATTGGCGTCACTTTTTGATATTCCAAGAACTCACGAAACAATTAGTGAAGTTGAAAGGGGCTGCACAGGCTAAAGAAATGAGGCAGATAAGGCATTAGATGCCAAGGCTACTAGTACTGCACGGTAGACAGTCACACGAGAAGATGAACATTCATAAGAGAAGTCTAGTTGGAGGACAGTGTAGTGTCTAGCATGAGGTGATAGGTGAAGGCATAGACTGGCTTGTTGATGAGAGAGACGCACATACTCTAGTGCTGTTATGGTTTGAAGCATGGCTAGACCTAGGTACGGTTGAGAGAAAGAAAAATAAAAAGGGGACAAGCCCATGTGATAAGAAAGAAGTGAGAAGACTAGGCGTGGCTAGGCTGTGACCGGGTACAACATGTGGTGTTGGATAGAATGGTGAGCAGGAGCAAAGCGATGCAGTCAGGTGGCGTGAACAATCACATGAACAATGGAAACAGTAACCACATGGTTGGAAATGGGGTTATGAATAGTCCAGCTCAATCAGCAATTGGATTGAGAATAGTCTGTGTGGCTATTGAGTTGATGCTAGGGTGCAGTTTGAACAACGAACATGATGGCTATTGAGTTGATGCTAGTTCTTGAGTATGATGTGAATGACAAGAATTGGAAGAGGTGGTACGGTTGGCTAGGAAGTGATGGATGAGAGAGGGCTATTGAAGGTTAGACTCTAGATGATGTACAAAGGCTAGGAGTAAGCTTATTTTTTTCACGTGATGATGGGGTGTGGCTAGTAGGTGGATAGCTAGGTGAAAGTGATGGGTTCTTTTGTATTGGTTGTTGAACAAGTACATGCTATGGATTACTGTAGGCGTCAGTGCAAATTTGGGGACAGTCAAGGCTACATGAAGTGTGACTTTGAAGTGTACAGGAGATGTTGGAGGTTGAGAAGTGAGAAAGGACGATAGGGAGTAGGCTTGTTTTATACACGGTGAGAAGATTAAAGGTGGACCACCAAACCTGTTGCTTCACGTGATGAGTAAATAGAAAAGAGGAGAGTTGATAGATGGGATCAGGATATGATGTGGCTGCTCGGTTAAAGGAGTAATGTGATTGAGAATTAGGGGACAACGTCAGTTGGAAGGAGACATGTGAAGGAAGTGGGTCCAGCCCACATGTGAAAGTCTGTTAGGTTTTGAGGCGTGCAGCTAGGTCTGGGCATTGTCAGGCTTTGACTTGGTTTTGGTTAAAACCTAACTATAAAAGGAAATCTATTTTTGGCTTTGGAAAAGAGAGTTTTTTTGTACAGGAGTCTGCATGGGGAGCTGGGAGGTTTTAATACAGGAGGCGGAGTTCTGGGACGTGGGGAGTTTGTCTGTTTTAGGAGGCGTGTACAGCAGTTTCTGCAATAGAGACAAGATAATCATACAGGCTATTTGGTTCAATCATCTCTACTCTTCTCTTTAATTATTTTTATGGGTTTTAAGAAATCCATCTCCATGTTCTCATTAATTTGTAACTAGGGTTTAGTGTTGAAACCACTTACAGTTTTAGATCAATTGAATTAAATATTTGATACAGACCATTATTATTAAATAGATTAAATTCATGACTTCAAACAATTGTATTGTCGTTTATGGTGCATGCTTGGCCTATGGTTTTGATGTTCCATGTTTCTGGTATACATTTGTTATTCTAAAAATATATTTGTCTACTTATTTGATATTCCATGCTTAGGTTAAATCTTTTGATGGGGTATACTTAGAATAGCCAAGTATTATTTGTAGACCTTTAATTAGTTTCGTACAATTTTCTCGCTAGCGCAATTTTATGGTGTATGCTTGAGACTAGGGCTTTTTGATGCATCATGTTTAGGGCGTCCCAGCGATATTTGCGACTCTAAATATTCATGAATTAAATAGTGGTGGATACTGAAAAACCCTGGTTATCGACTCTCTCTACTCGGTCATATTTTATTAGTTTAGTTAGTTTATTATTTTATTTATCAATCTAAAAATCATAAAAATATTCCTCTTGGTTAGTTGATTAGAGATATTAATTGCAGTATTTCCCCGCTCTCTGTGGGTTCGACCCGTACTTGCCGTTGTCTACTAGTTAGACGCCGTGCGATTGCGGTTATTTATATTGGGTAATCCCAAATCACATCAATAACCAGAATTGACATAGTCTATTGGGGTCAATCGAGCAGTGCTCTAACAAGGTGCATCAAATAAATTTTATTAAAATACCCCGAGGAGCTATAAATAAACTTGATTTACTTCAGAGGAAGTATTAGTGGGGTAAGGAAATCTCAAGAGCTATCCATTTGACTTGATGGTCGAAAATGTATAAAAAAAAAGGTTGTTGGTAGTATGGAGTTCAAAGGCTTGCATTGTTTTAACATAGCACATATTGCTAAGGATACTTGGAGAATTTGTATTAGCTCGATTATCAGATGGCTCAAATTACAGAAACATGATACTTCTCTAATCTTTCCTACTCCATTCGAATATGAAAAAGGTTTTTTCACGGGGTTGAAAAATATTGCAAGTGAGGTAAGTTTTTTCAGAAATTATAATTGTTGGATAGTTAGAAGGGTGATCATGTTACTATTTGAAAAAAAAAGGATATTGGGTTACCTGCGCCCCCAATAGGACCTAATTGTATTGCTACTGAACTGAGTCTGTCAGTTACTAATAATTGGAATGGTTCATGGTCTATTTGATGAGGATATTTCCAGATTAATTCACAGTTTTGTACATAACTTGTTGTACACATATAAGACTGCATTCAACAGTTTTATATAACCCTACTATTTAATAATTTTTGAGTCAAATATAATTAGTTAGATCCAGAAGGGTTAGTTGACTTAGAAAAACCAACAAAAATCTTGTATGTTTATATATGTGGGAGGATAAATGTCCAACATTTAAGTTGGTAAGGCATTTAGTGGTTGTATAAGAAGTTAGGGGTTCAAATCCCAATTGAGGCGTGTGAATTTTTGTGTCTTTCTTTTCCTAGCAACCTAAGGTTGTAGATAGTAGGCATGTTCCTAAAAATGATAAAAAAAAATCATGAACACCTTTTTTTTGTGAAAAGTTTATTGAGAGGCCAATTTTATCTGAAATTATGTTTTCCGTTGTTTTAATGAGATTAATTACCGTTTATCATAGAAGGGGATATAAACTTTAGTTTTCGGGGTATAAATTGTCAAACAAACTAAAACCTAATATATCTAACAAAATTTACAAAAGAATTTTACAAACTTAATATCGTTGGAAAGCTTTTAAAGAGATCTACAACGAGATCAAACAACGATATCAAATTTAATACTTCAAGATAATACCGAAAAAAATTATTTTTTTAGGAATACATCGTGTAGTGGCTGAGTAATTTTGTTATATATCCTTTGTGGTGGCTACTTAATTTGTTATACATCTTATGTTAACTGCATAACGAGTTATGCATCCTTTGTGGTGGCTGCATAATTCCTAATATGCCCCCCTTTTTTTTTTGAATGTTGTAGCTATATGCGTTATTTAGCCGCATATTGTTCTTTGATATGCTAGGAGACACGCTTCTTATATACATGCTTGCATATTATTTTATGATATACGAGCTAGCATTTTTTTCTTTTTGAAGTGGTTGCATCCATTTTTCTCTTGGTTGTATATGTTGTGGGCCATACGGTATACACTCATTTATGGGGATGTATAATTTTATTAGCATCCTTAATTTTATAAGGCATCATAATTTGGTTATGTATCCACTAACCCACGTGTGTGCCTAAAAAACAACCAACTTCGATATTTTTCTAATTTTTTTAATTTTTTATTGTTATTTGTACTCGTTGCGTAGATCTATTGGAAAACTTTCCAAACAAAATAATTTTTTTATAATTACGACATACGATTAAATAGATATATTATTTTATAGTTTGTTCGATAATTATACTTCCAAAATAATCTTTAAGGCTAAGTATGGTGGAGTTTCAAGATCAACCCACTAGACTTAGCCGAAAAAAAACGAACGTATAATAAATCATGCAGCCAATTTACTAAGGAGGAAAAAAATCTAAGATTTTCTTATTGTTTATGGAAATCAAGTTTTACGGCGTCTTATATATTAAATAATTACATAACTAGAAATAGCCTTAAAATTACCTTGAACGGAATTAAAAAAACAAAAAATTAATATTTTTAGCCTAAAATCCTTAAAATTATAGGACTATTTAACCGATGATGTCCGGTAATTGACCAACACCTAAGTTTTTGATACCCAATATTTTAAATATTAAAAGATGATACCTATACCAAGAATTGATTGTTAAAGTTTTCGTTTGACCGATCTTTATATTATTTTTTTAATTTTTTATTATAAATTTATATAAAATTATAAAATTACAAAATTATCCCTAAGAGGTCTTTTTCCTCCGTCTCTTGCTCCTGCAACAGCTGCCATTGAGTTGAGAACCAACAGAGGCGATTAATTGCAATATCATAAAGTTAATACTTGATATCAAAAGGTTCAAAAACAAAACTTGGTCCAAGTAAAGAAGGAAATTAATTGAAACTGCGTCTAACCACTCATGCAGGGAAGTACTCGATTCCTACCCCAATGCACTTCTTAAATTATAAAACTAAATGACCAAATCTAGTTATACAGAACTAAATTCATTTTTTTTGCTATGTTAAGGAACTCAATTCATGTTTGCCAATCGATCATTACTGGATACGGCAGCAACAACTAGCTAATTACTGGATACGGCAGCAACAACTACCCATGTGCCCCTCGTCATGTAACTCCTTAATAATCTTTCAAACGGAGACTAGAATCAGGAATACACAATTGGTTACCTTTGAAGAGAAATCCTTCATGCATAAGGTAATCACTGCGTTTGCCTGAACTGATATCATCCACAATCTCCGCAAAGTTCGGATCGGTTAG
>JAJJMC010025396.1:6683575-6733018 GCA_023531435.1 Papaver californicum | reverse complement strand
AAGAATTAGGTTTACTAGCAGTACTAGGTGTTGAAGTACTACGGTTACTTGCTGGAGATGCTGCCACATTGATACCCCAATTTAGGCTTCTACGCCCTACTTGTTTCTCTATAAGCCTTGCTCTATGATGTGCATCCGAAATAGAGCAGCAATCAAACATATTGATTGTATCCTGATATTATTGAGGGAGACCACCTATATAGCGAGCGACTTTTTGCTCATCTGACTCTGACAAGTCGTTAAGAGAAAGGAGTCGGTAAAACTCCTTGGTGTAGTCGTCTATAGAACGTACTCCCTTGCGTAGGTTTTGCAGCTGCTGGTACATCAATCCAATGTAGTTATGTGGTAAAAACTCCGTTCTCATGTGTTTCTTCAACTTTTCCCATGATACTAACTTCTGTTTTCCTTTGCGACTGCGTAGTAGCTTGTGTTGTTACCACCACGAATTAGCCATCCCACGAAACATAGTCGCTACCAACGAAACTCGTTTGTTATCTGGTACTTCTTTGAATTCCAATACTTCCTCAACCGTATTCAACCAGGAGAGAAACTCTTCCGGTTCCAAACCACCATAAAATTCTGGGATCTCTACTTTTATTCCTGCCTTCCAGCGATCAAAATCCCCTCGTTGATTTATTCTACCTTCGCGATGCCCTCTAGCAAAAGGGTTAGCGTTATCATCTTCTTCTTCCTTATGAAGGTTAAACCGACCCAGCAAACCTTGGATATCTTCAAACTCCTTCTTCTCTAGATCTCCATGGAATGAAACCTTCTGGACCTCATCCTCGACCTCGACCTCGACCCTGACCGATTACTACTCTTGGTGGCATCTTGTCAACCCTAGAATCGACTTCGCTCTGATACAAACTGATGCAGCGGATAATAATGATAAGAAAGAAAAGAAAGGTTTTGTTCAGACTTCAAATATTCGTAGGAATATCGACTATGAACAACGATTATTATTTAGACTTCGATTTCCCGACTATAAACAATAATCGATTAAACTTGAACAAGTTTAGGAAAATAATTCTTATTAATCAAATTGAACTGTATAAAATAATACATAGAGGACTCTATTTATAGAATTGGGGGAAAACCCTAACTTGCTGGTCAAGAAAGGATGAAAAAACCCCTAAACCGACTCAAACCCTAATTTGCTATTTTTGGAAAATTTTGGTCGACCTAAAATACTGAAAGTACTCATAAAATAAAATTATTTGCCGCAAACGGCGACACGAACGGATTCCTAACGAAGTAGTTATTAAGAAAACAAAAACTTTCCTAAAATAGCAAAAACGTCTGTTTGAAGCCTTAAACGATGGAATTTGGCTAAAATATGAAGACCTCATGTCACGATCGTTGGCCCGTTTCCAATCAAATTGGACCCTTTTTGAGCTAAATTACGACACTCGGGTCTTTAGCCTCCATATAGGCTATAGCCTGCTCATCTGCATCAGTAATGAAGTTGAAGAAGATTGATTACATGATTTAATTTTTATTACTGAAAGAGATGGAGGAATCAAACGATCTTCTTTCTTTCTCTCTCTGTAGTTTTTATTTTGTCATAGATTTGAAGTTTCTGAAAGATTAAAGATCTACATTGTTATTGATCAGATTACACCCTAGAAGCAAGTAGTGCCTCATATATATAGGGTATACAAAAGATAGACTAAAAGTAACTTACACCTAGTTGACACTTAAACAAACATAAATATAATAAATGAAATGACACTCTAATACTCCCCCTCAAACAGATGCTATACTATTTGATTGCACCAGTTTGACCTTTAGAGAGGTTTAAATCACCCTTTAGGTTTCAGGTTGTTGAGTTTTATTTATGGAAGTCGAAATTCCATTTCAGAAATTGTTTGAGACAGTCGGAATGCCTCTTCAGAAGTTGTTTGAGGAAGTCGGAATTCCCCTTCATAAGTTGGTATGTACAGATTGTTTGTGCGGCTGTCGAAATCCAGAAGGACCCCATAATCCATTTTCTGGAAGTCAAAATTCAGAAAGAAGGACCCCATAATCCATTTTTTGTTCAGCCATAATCAAACTTATTGTTCTCTGTTGGTTAAGAGGCACAAATGTTGTTGTTCTCTATTGGTTAAGAGACACAAATGTTGTTGTTCTCTTTTGGTTAAGAGATACAAATGTTGTTGTTCTCTGTTGGTTAAGAGACACAGTTCTCTGTTGGTTAAGAGACAAAATTGTTGTTGTTCAGAAGTTGTTAATGCTGCTTCTTCACTGTCTAACCAAATGTTATTCCCTGTAAATCACAGCCACAACATCAACGGAAAAAAAAAAACATATACAGCAGCACTATTTCAGATTCAAACGTGACTACCCTTATGCTTGCTAAGCACCTAGTCCAACTCACACAAACCCAGCAAACACACAGACCCTATTTGATTTCTTTGCGACAATTTCTCAAACACTTAGCATACCATATTCCAGTCCTTAGAGGTAGCTCTCTGCTGTTTATTCGGCCCTCTTCTCTAGCTCAGTTAACCTGCAAATTCATATCTAAAGAGAACCCATCATTCAACACCAGCAGCAAAACCATACTGCCATTACGACCCCTAACTTCTCCCTGCTTCCCCTCTACCCTGAGTTCTCATAGCAACAGTAAACTAAGGATTGTAATTTGAAACAGGGAAGTGATACCTGTTAAAGCTGATGTTGATACGGATGGTGAAGATGGGAGAAACAATTTGTAGAAGCAGAACTATCATCACCACCATCAATTTCGGAGAAGAATAAACCAGCTAAACCCAACACAGCTAAGACTTCCCAAATCCATAAACGATTCAGAGGCCCTAAACCATTAGGTCTCTCACTCTGCAGTTCAATGGGATATTACTACAAACACTTGGTGTGCAATCCCGGCTAGTAAGTCAGGTAGAATTTGCTTGTATTTCCGACCGTTCAAATCCGTCCCTGCAAAAAAATATATCAACACCCATTCATTCAAAACATCATTCACACACTCATCAATCATTAACACACATCCAATCTTCACAGGCTCGTATTCAATTTACGCAGCAGCAACATCTCCTTACTGTTCTTCACAGCTCAAAACCCATCGAACTACCCACCAGAACCAACAACAACTCGATTCTAACCAAAACCCATCTGTTCTTGTTGTTGGATTTTCTGGTGAGTGAAACGAATCCAAGACCACACCAAACTTTTTATATTCAAGAACTTTTTTTTTTTTTTGTCTTCGAACTGCCAAGAACACCATCTTCTACTTCTATTTCACCTCCCAACAAACCATCAGACCGAGCCACAACCTTCTCTTCTTCATGGCAGAGAACCTTCTTTATTTCTTCAATCTCTGTTGCTTCTTCAAACTCAATCACTACCTGGATCTATTCTCGCTGTGTAATTCTTGGCTTGAAACCCATGACAACAAATCTCACAGACACAGCCCACTTGAACCTCCAAGATCTGATTACGTAAGGCTTGGAGGCTCTGATACCATGAAAGATTAAAGATCTACATTGTTATTGATCAGATTAAACCCTAGAAGCAAGTAGTGCCTCATATATATAGGGTATACAAAAGATAGACTAAAAGCAACTTACACCTAGTTGACACTTAAATAAACATAAAGATAATAAATGAAATGACACTCTAATAGTTTCCTGTGAAGGAAAATGTTGCTTCAATGGCGGCTATCGGAGATTGAATAAAAAAAAGAGGAACAAAATAGGGTTCTTAGGGATAATTTGGTAATTTTGTATAAATTTTTAATAAAAATTCGAAAATATAAATGATAGTCGATGTTTGGTCTAGGCACATCACTTAATATTTGATATATTGGATACTAAATTTAGATGTTGGTCATTTACCAGATACTGTTTGTTAAATAGCCTAAAATAAACAGCCTAAAATTATATTATAACTGGGAAAGGATTCGAAAATAATCTAGACCTAGAGGCTGAGACCTAGCCTAAAATCCCCCTATCAGCAATCTTGCCTTTATTTGGGTTGCATATGAAGCAATGCTCACAAGGTCATTACTCGACGATGATGGAAGAAAAAGTGGTACAGTATTTTATCAAATTTGAGCTTGATAAATTTTCTTCTAGGCTTTCGCAGTAATCGTCAAGTATCGGAAAGTCTCGCCATCAACCGCCCCAATCGAGCTATTGGTGGTGGGTTATGCTCATCCTTTTCCGACTTACTTTAGGGTTTACTGATGGCACTCCTTGAGACAACTTGCGCGTTATTGATTCTTGTAGAATTTTAAAGATTTTAGGAGAGAGATTAAAGGAAGCCTATTGCATCTTGCAACACAATCTTCCTAAGGTGTGCTCGGCGGTGTAAATCACTAAAGGCTGAACTAGTAGGAAGCAAGCAACAGCAAGCTATCCAAACGATATACTGCTATGCTAGTCTTCCTTTACACATGATGGACTGAGAACTAAGCGAATCTTCTTTCTTTAATTTTGTTCCTAACAAAGAATTTTTTCGGTTTTTGTCGGCAGAAATTGAGAAACTGATAAGACCTTGCATAGTGTGTACTAAGATTCTAAAACCTACTAACTTTTTTTTTCATATAAGACTAAAATTTACTATCATTTTAGGCTTTTTTATACAATACTATAAATTAAAGGAGAAGTAAAAGGAAAAAGAACAAACAAGATTGAAAAGAATTCCGGTGCCTATTACATGTTAGGGCAAATCAATAGGTACTCCTTCCAACAATAGAAACTGTAAAAGTAGAAGTTGGGTTATGTTTTCTATATATTATTAGCTAGAGAAACTCAAGAGAGGACACTTATTTCAATTCGATTATGGTACTCACCAACTAACTTCCACAATGCAGCTACCAATACCATCAAATTGTCCTAATACAAACTTCAAATTCTTCATTTTATCCTTACTCATCTCGATCGACCTATGTACTATAACTGAATCAACTACTACTTCTTGCAATGAAGGATACTCTTTCAGTAATATGAAAAGAAACATCACCTACTGCAAGAAATTAGGAACCATCGGAGCAGAATTTGGATGGAACTATCACTACAGTGCTCATGGTTTTCCTAATAACCGAAGTAGCACAATGGTGGACATTTTTTTCAGTGCACCACCAGATGGCGCGGCAGGTTGGGTTGCCTGGGGTGTGAATCCGCATAGACCATATATGGTAGGTACCAGAGCTCTCATTGGATTTAAAAATCCAAATGGTTCAATGCATTTTGAAACTTATAACATTACTGGAGATACAAAGAGAGGCTCTGAACTTTCATCATCAGCTATCGAAGTGATAGTTAATGATAAGAATCTAACATATTGTGCTGAGTCGGGATTTCTTACCATATCCGCAACTCTAATTCTTCCTCAAGAATACAACATATAAAAGCTGCATCTTGTTTGTCAAGTTGGGTCGTCGGTAAAAGATTTTATGCCTCAAATGCATGATGATGCACTTCAGAATTTTGATAGTGCCGAAACTATCGATCTTCGTTCAGGAAAAAGCACAAGCGTTCGACGTAGATTACATTATCTAAGAACGGTAAGAACAAATTCAACGATGCATGTAAAATGTAACAATTCAATTCCAGTCGCGTCCAAAAGCGAATTGTTGCAAGTGAAGCTCATCATACGACCTCATTTTTATTTTTTGAACAAACAGGCACATGGAGTTCTGAGCATAGTAGGATGGGGAACACTGGTACCAATTGGCGCCATAACTGCAAGGTATTTTAAAGAATTCCCAGTGAAATTTTGGGGATGGTATCCTCTCCATGTTTCCTGCCAAATTTCGGGCTACTTGATAGGGTCAACAGGTTGGCTCATCGGGATATACTTAGGAAACAGTTCAAGATATTACGATTTCACAACCCACAGGGACTTTGGAATCATTATCTTCACCTTCTCAACGTTGCAAGTACGCTATTTAATCACATCTATTTCAATCATGTACTACCTCTTTCTCTCTACCATTGAGTTTCTATATTTTTCTTGACATTTCAGGTATTAGCTTTATTTGTACGACCAAAAAAAGGCGATGAACATCTGCGGTATTGGCATATTTACCACCATTTATTAGGTTATACACTGATAGTGTTAATCGCAGTTAATATATTCAAAGGGATAAATATTTCAAGGCAAAAAAAGATTTGGAAGTGGACTTATATGGGTTTGGTTAGTGCACTTGCTTTCGTAGTTATCAGTTTGGAAGTCTTTACTTGGATTAAGTTTGTAAAATGTATACGATTAAACCGCCGTCCTTAATTCCATAATCTATAAATAAATAACTTAGAATGTGCCTGTTGTTTTTGTGAGAGCAGAATAGTAAACACATGAAGCTGAGGGCAGTTTCTTCTTATTTTCGTTTTTAGTTGAAAGAGAAAATACATATAAATTATAAGACTACTTGTTTCTTTGTAAAAAAAGAAAATTTGGTAAGGTAATACTCTCTCCGTTTCTGGAAAAGTGTTACTATCATTTTTTTATTTTAGTCTAAAAATAGGTTAACTTGAAAAAGTGATAGTAACTATTTTCCTGAAACGGAGGTAGTATAACACAAAGACTAGCTGAGCTTTACAGACCTGGAAAAAGCTCTTTCCACAGCATCATCATATATAAGAGTGTACAGAAAAAGAGGAGGGGTAGAGACCCACTCTTGGTTTACACCTGAAGTTGTAGCCTTATTGGCTAAACAGTCTGCTACAAAGTTTCCTTCACGGTAGAAGTATGCGAAGAATATATCCAGAAATTGGGTTTTTAAGGAAATGATATTTTTCAGGATAGTTTCAAAATACCAGGAGGTTTACATACACTATTAACAAGATTTGCTATATATATTGAGTCACTTTCTACATGAAGTCCGGAAATGCCCAATCGATGTGCTAAGTGGAGACCATCTCTGATAGACCATAGTTCTGCCATTAAGGCTGCACATGGTACGGTTCGGTTTGGTTATTGAGCCAACCAGAAACCGAAACCAGAGACATTCGGTTACCTTGTTTTGAAACCATGAATAACCATTAATAATTTCGGTTCGGTTTCTAACCGACTCGGTTCGGTTCAGAACCTGCCGGTTATGGTTAACCGAAACATTTATAAAAAACCTTTCAATTTTATCAGACAACAAAATTTATTAATAAAATATGTCAGCAATAGGTGGTAACCGGTAAAACTCAACCTCGATCTATTACAAACTATTATTTTTACAATTTCAAACGTAGTAAGAGTTTAAACTTTAAAGTATATTTTTGTCAATTTTCCTTCTCATTAACCACTAACCTATATCACTTTATGCTTCAACAAAAAAAAACACTACATCTCTTTAGATGGGCAATCAGACTAGAAGTCCCATGCTTCACAGGATTAACAGCCAATTTTGCGTTACAATCATGACACTTTGTATATTTTGAAGGTGGCTCTTCCATATCAAAGTAATTCCATACTGTAACAATGGTTTTATGTTGTCTACCAAGTGGTGCTGCTGGGTTTTCCATAGAAGGTTGTAATAGACTAATAGTACATGCACATATGCAAAAGCAAGTTGAATATGAACTGCTCAATCAAAAACAATACAATGGTACATATGGAAGGCGAAAGATGGTTGTGCCATTGCTGTCACTTCATTAATTTATGGCTGTAACAGACTAAAGACTATAACTCAGTAAACGAAATCAATAACATCTGAAATGAATATAATAACATGATTCTGATATGAGTCAGATTTCTATCAATTCAAATCAGTGAAGGCATAACAGTGGAAAATATGTTATCAAGTGATGAAACCTCACTACAATAGAAAGATTAAAAGGAAACCATTTTTTTTATATAACCTTAATCTAGTTCACATTCCACTCTAAATCAACATGATTAAACCTTGAAAAAACCGCAAATTATTTTTCATCTGATGAAACCCTAATTTCGAGAACTCCAAAAATATAACAAAATTATATATTGATTCATGAATCAAACATCAAAATAAGAATTGTAGAAAGATAAATAAGTCGTAATCCTGAAAACCCCAATACAAAACCTAACCAACCAAAAATCAAACTCAATTATTTTTCAGACCTTTTGGATGCAGATCTCTCAAATGGAAGCTTAATCACCTTCAAAATCGGAAGCACAGATCCTTAGTTCAACCACTAAAACCTGAATATCAAACATATAAAACAAGTAAATTAATTCAGTCAAACACCAAGTTCTCCCACATATTAACCTTAATTAGTAAATTTAATCAAAACCCAATGTTCAGAAACAAGAAAACAAAGAAAGAACATCATTAAAAATCAAAAATTCACTTACGAAGGTGCTGAATTAGAATCTTGCATGGTCGTTTGGGTGCCGAATTAGTTGATTCTAATATGATGAAGAAGAAAATAAAAAGAAGAAAAGAACAATAAGAGGAGGAGGAAGAATAGAAGAAGAAGGTGGCGTTGAATCTCTGAGTGTAGAAGAGAAATGAGTAGCAGCTGAGAGAGAGTGAGACTGGTTAATGGTTATGTTCTGTTGGATAGAAAATGTGAGGAAACTAATAAACCTAAATTTGATGCTATGATTAACTGTAAGATCGATGGCTAGGATGAGTTATTGTTTATACATTCGGTATCTCGGTTATTTCGGTTCGGTTTTGAGAAACAAGCGAAACTGAAACCGAGACTTTCGGTTTTCTAAAAATTCCAACCGTTAATGTACCATGGGGATTCGGTTTCAGTTCAGTTCGGTTCAAAATAAGCGGTTTCGGTTAACGGTTATGTTTCGATTTTGTGCATCCCTATCTGCCATGTTGTTACCATTCCTGTGAATGTGCCTGGCATAGGCTGTTGTGAAAGCCATCATCTGCTCGAATGGCTCCCCCGGTGTCTGCAAAATATTCAGAAGTGGCTGCTACATCAGTATTTAACTTGTAGAATCCTACATGAGGGTATTTCCAAGTATAGAATTGTGTAGCGTAAGAAGCTGAAGAGTTATTGTTATTTGCCGATGAAAATTCCTCTTCCCTTGTTATAGCCTGACTTATGACATTATCCACTTGAAACCTGTAGTTCTGAAAGACTAACTGATTTCTTGATATCCATATCTGCCAAAGAAGAAAAGGGGAAGTCGTATGTGCTAAGTTTTATCTACCTCTAGAATAGTAGGAGTTGTACTTGCAAATCCAATCAAGGGTTATATGTGCAGTTGGAGTAGGTAAATCCTAGTATGTGGATAGTTTTACCCAAAGCTCAGTGATATAAGGACAAGAGAGAAACAAATGGTTAATGGTTTCTGGAGATAGTAGACAAAGAGGACATGTATCACTAATATTTAAACCTCTATTAATAATACTCTATGATCTGAGTTAAAATGGCTTAATTTGGTTACCCGAGCCTCTGGAAAGAGAATGCGCCACATTTCATTAAAGCTTAACTTCTCGCTGGAAAATGCAGGTAGATTTTCCCTTTTCAAGCATGCTTTGTAAGCATTATACTCGCAACGTAGTTTCCACATCATTCAAACTCACCCTTGTTTTTCTAAGGGTACATGGCCATTAAAGCCAATATTGAATGCCTTTGGCAAGCATCGTATAATTACGATCATTTTCCAGGCCTAACTCATGCCTTGGACTAGCACCTTGGCCATTTCATGCCTAATATTTCGCTTCATAAATTCTGCTTCGACCATGCGCTGGAGCTTGCATTAATCTTGTTCTTGCCAAGGGTGCAACATCCAGGAACATGCCATTCTATGCCGTAACGGTTGCTAGGAAGTATGAACAATCCATCGAATGAAATTGGAACTACCTCATCCAGTGTGGCAACAATCATCTCTTGACTTAGCATTGCCAAGCCAGATGATACAAGTTACCATAATGTCGCAATCACCTCTAAATTAGATGATATGAGCGACAAGGTGCTGCACCTCAACGCATTGCATTGCGGCTACCTACATACACAACCCGTACCTTGAAGGGATCAAGCATGACCGTAGTTCATCAAAGTGTCAATTCGAAAGGGACAATTAACTTAAGCCTATTAAGGCAAAGCTAACATCTATTCCAACTTCATCGCAAGGCCAAAGGACAAGCAAATCTTAGACCGTATAGGCCGAAGGACTTTCGCAAGGTATGCATTAGTTTGTGCATAACTATCGTTATTTGCTATACAAATATGTGTTCTCGAGTACACAACACGATTGAATGTTGCTTTCGCATAATTCAAGCTTTATGGGCTAAGCTACAAGCATATTGATGGTTAAGCATCAAGTATGCTCCAACGTATAGGCTACATCACATATATTTGTGCATTATCGCTCATGCACATTCAAGCTTCATCAGTTAAGCTACAAGCATATTGATGCTTAAGCATCAAGTATGCTCCAATGTATAGGCCACATCGTATTTATATATATATGTGCATCACCGCTCATGCACATTCAAGCTTCATCGGTTAAGCTACAAGCATATTGATGCTTATGCATCAAGTATGCTCCAACGTACAGGCCACATCGCATATATATATGTGCATTACCGCTCATGCACATTCAAGCTTTATCGTTTAAGCTATAAGCATATTGATGCTTATGCATCAAATATGCTCCAACGTATAGGCCGTATCGCATACCTATATGTGTATTACCGCTCATGGACATTCAAGCAAATCTCCCTCCTTATATATGTTTTATTTTCATTTTTACAAATAAATAAAAGAAAGGAAAGTGACACCCATCGACTGCACTCTAGGAAAAAACGCCAACTGGTTGGCGCCTCTTAGGCAAATCCATTAACTGGTTGGCGCCTCCTAGGAAAATCCGCTAACTGGTTGGCGCCTCTAGGCTAATCCGCTAACTTGTTGCAATAGCTAAGGCTATTTTGCTTCCTAGTTAGCATAGCTAAGCATCATTGGCTCAGTTATGCATTCTTAATCATGCATCACGGCATAATAGTGCATTAGCACTATGATGATCTCACTTACGCAACATTGGCTTAATGATGGATTCTTGATTATGCATCACGACATAATAGTGCCTTAGCACTATAATGCTCTCACCTATGCAACATTGGCTCAGTGATGCATTAAATCATGCATCACGGCATAATAGTGCATTAGCACTATGATGCTCTCACTTATGCCACATTGGCTTAGTGATGCATTCTCATCTGTGCACATTGGCTTAGTGATGCATTCTAAATCATGCATCACGGCATAATAGTGCATTAGCACTATGATGCATTCTCGGATACACGTTAAAGCCATTTGTGCCTTTCCCGGGTAAGGGTCATTTTGACTTGTGATGCATTCTTGATCATGCATCACGCGTAATAGGGCCTTAACACTATAATTCGAGGTCAAGGCATCCACACCCTAATGCAATCCTAAGCAAGCTTTACAAGCTCAGGGTGAAGCTTCATCCCAGGTCATGACGCGTCCCTGAGTAAGCCTCATGCAAAAATTGCGGGTGTTACACCAGCGCATGATCCAGCCTTTCTTGGATGTTTCTACTATCTATCTGCTTGTTAGTCCAGGTGAACTAGGGTCCAACTGCATTGATGTCAATTAAACCAACATTACTTATCATTGAATTGAAGGTATGTAATTGTGAGAAGGTGGGGATGACTCCTCCATAGAATCAATTCAAGGGACATCTTCTATATCAGACCAAGTTCTTTTTCGCAAGGTAGGGATTGGGGGGGCATATACTGATGATAATATCCAAGGTTCGCTAATCTTTGGAGTAATTACAGCATGTATAGCTGAACTGCTGATTGAAGCTGCTTCCACATTGATGTCAGATTCATTCCATAGAAGCCAAAGACCACCTAAAAAACCTACGGAATCCACACATATGCAGTTGGTGTACTCAAGATGTTGTATTATATTAAGAGAGTTATACTCCGTAAGTCTAGTTTCAAAAACAGCACAAATAGTGGGATGATAAGAACGAATAAGATCCCTTGCTATTGATAGAAATGAAGGCTTACCAGCCCACTTACAATTCCACGACAGAATTTTCATTGGATATCTGACCTGAGTGTATATTTCTGTCTCCACTCGAGAGATTATTTGAGCCATAATGTGGTTGTTATGCAGTAGTCTGTTGTAGCCTAGATTAGCTTCTATCGTGGTCAGATTCCTCCATATAGTGGTTCCGTAAACTTTTTGATTCACTAGGCCATCCCACCACGATACCAACTCCATCTCTATCTTCTGCAGACCTCTTGATCCTTTTAGTAGCGCCGGGGTTTCCACATGTGTGGAGTATTTTGACCAGGTTGGCTGTGTGCCAAATCCTTTGGTCGCACTCGATTTTTCGATATAGTCATTCCTTCCTGAAAAAGGTAGCATATTGCAGGTATCTCAGAGAGATGGTGGAAAATGTAGGTGGTTGAGTATGTTGTGAGCATGACTGATTAGAACAATTGGTTCTTCTGGTATATGTGGCTGGTCTTCCAAATACCATTGCCTGCGATGAAGGAGTGCTTCCAGCTTCATATAATCTCTCATCATTAGCCGGATTTGATTGAGTATCTCCCAATGTTGATTCACTAGATTGTAGATTTTTATCCCCCATTCCCAAACTTCTTGTTGAATTGTCTCTTTCTCTCTGTCCCTCACTATCCAAGTTTCTAGTAAGAGACATCTGGAGTTGATTATAAAGGGGAGGTTGGGTGTGGGTTAATTATCCATCAATATCAGAAGTATTTGGTTCTTGTGAACTGAAGGAGTTTGATAGTACAGGATCACTTTGATTATATGTAGCAACGTAATCAACCTTATGTGTGTCAGAGTGGATTGGTTTATGAATTACTTATTTTGAAGGTTGTAACATATCTACCCTATTTAGGATATTATAGGGTCGTGAGTTGGCAAGTCTAGGCTCAGGATTTGACCAAGATTTTGAATTGTGGTGGTCAGAGCAACTACAGTCATCGATCATAACCTCGGTCAAAGATTAAATTTGATCTTTGATCGCTCAATTTCTCCCACAGCCGTGCGATCAGATTTAGTATTTAATCGACGAAAACCACTGTTCAGGATTAAAAGTAATCTATGATCGACGAGTAAAACTTATAGTCGAGCGAAGCATTACCGTCTCGCTTGTGAACAAACGACGGCCCAAGATTTCGCTTAAAAACACGGGCGAAGAGATGACATTTCGCCAACTCAAACGGGCTACTAATGTTTCGCTTGCTGCGACGAGAACCCAGCAGCTCGTTTACACATAAGCGAAATGTTATCGCCCAACTGAAGGGAAACAAGGGCGAGATTTCAAGGCACCGCTTGGCTTTGTGCGGGCGAGAGATTGGGATTTCGCTTGGATGTTTTTTTTGTAGGCCGTAGAGCAGCATCTCGCTTGTACCAGGCGAAGCCTCAGTTTCTCGTCCGTCTTCTCAAACGATGTGTTGACATTTCGCTTACGTTAATGCGATATCCTAGGAATTCGCTTGACTATCCACCGCTGTTTTTGAGACGGAGTAAAGATCAAATTTTTTGATCTTTGATCGTTGGGTTTAATCGCTCGACTGTGGATGCTCTCATGAGTTGTAAATACAGTGGTTTTAATTGGCAGATTTTTTCCCATGGGTTTTGAAGGAGAATATCCCATAATTCTTTTCGGGAGAGCCGATTTTGTGGAATCAAGAGTTTTCTGGATATCTCCAGAATCTTGCAATGCCAGAAATGGAGACCCATTCGTTTCTGGGATGTTCCTGCTTCTAAGAGTTGATCGGCGGCGGGATTTCCGGTTGACTACCATCCATGGCCCAAATTCAGATGACTGTTGATTGATGGAAGGGGTAGGTAATTGTGATTTACTGGTGGATGGATCTTGAGTAGCTATTTTGCGTGGGCAATGATTGAGACGGCCACAGTTGAGCAAAAAGTATCAATTGCTTCATATTCAATATGTTGAACATTTTTACCAATTTGAATTACTGGTATGAGAGGTTTCTGTAAATCAATCTCAACACAAATACGAGCAAATCTTCCTCCTGTTAAACTAGTTGTAGTTACATCAACTTTCATTGTTTTCCAATGGTATTCCCAATCAGATATAAGACCTCTTTATCAAAGAATTCTATGAGTAAAGCAGATAATCTTGATAATTGATATGCTTAGACTATCGCTGTGTATTTGTGTTACTATTTCGTGACGCCTAAATAATGGCGGAATCAGGTTTTAATGTTTAAGGGGTAAAAATTATTAATAGGGTGACTAAGCTTTAAAAATCTAGAAATAAGAAAAACTAAACTCTATAAACTAGAAGGCTAAATATATAAAAGGGATTTTATAAATTTAGGTGGGTGGTCTAGTCCATTCCTGGTTCTGTCACTACGTCCTAGGGCAAAGTAGTTAACAGTTTCATTTTTGTGTAAAATGATTTTTATTATGCATTACCGCTTCACGAAAAATTAACTCATCGCGTTATTTATAATATATTATCCGACACAGTAATATTGCACGATAAATGTTGAACTCGAGAATTTCATTGAAATGATATTTTTTTATTTATGATAGAAGTGACCCGCTTGAATTCCAAATTTCCAACATAATTTATTATCAGTGTGAATCTGATAAATACTTATGCGCAAGCGCAATATCTAATACCGCATGAAGGCTAAAGAGTATCCAATGCTATACGGTAAAATCTATCTTAATGTACTAAATGCAGCAATCATGATCCTAATTACAATGGTAAAGTTGATATCTTATAATAAGCAGTGTTCAAAACACCTTTCAAATACAACTGAGTATCCGACAGTGTTTTTAAAACATGGAGGTGTGTGAAACACCACCTGACCAAATTTAGTTGCAGAAGATATTGAACCAAGGTACGGTAAAATATCATAGGGGTTGGCAATGAGAGTTTCATTTCGGTGAGATTTTCGTTGAAATCTTAGAATTCTTATTTCCAGATTTTATACTACTTAATCAAACAATCAAACCGTTGATAGAGATATTGGAGATATAGCTTGAACTCAATCCCTTGTAATTTGATTTACAGATTGACACAACATAATGAAAATCAGCCTTTTAGAACTAGTTTTGATTTTATTTTATTTTATAATGAAATTTCCAAACCTTTGGACTTGCTATCTCGTCTCGACGAAATCCCGACCATCTTGGCAATTCCTCGACAAGAGCCAGGTCCATCCCACCCCTGGTTCCACCATTGTATCCAAAAGTAAACTAGTTAACACTTTTATTTTTCTGTAAAATGTTTTTTCGTTATGTATTACAGTTTCACGAAAAATTAATGCATTTCATTATATATAATATCATCAAACATTATAGTACTGCATAATAATTGATGGACCCGAGAATGCCATTGAAGTGATTATTTTTGTTTTACGATAAAAGGGATATGCTTAAATCAATGTTGAAATTCCTGGTTTCCAACTGTAGTGGAGAAATATCTGAGGACACGTGTAAGCATCTTAAGTGAGGGGATTATGATACTAAGATGAAGGCGAATCACTGAAGAAGACTTCTTGGTCTTACGCGGTAAATGAGATATCTACCACATCCTAGAAGTTAGGACGCATGGAAAGTAAAAGACAAGTTCAACGGTCAAGTTTGGAAGGGGAGACAGAGCATTAAATAAGCTTACAGAACACGTGTGATGTGATCAGAAGCATTTAATGCACCTGACAAGAATCAACGTACACTCTTCGGGTCGTGACTAACGAAAGAACAAGAAGCCACTATCGTCTCGGGTCGAATCCAGAGAAAGTTAAGACGAAGATCAGCATATCGAGAGAACCAGAGAAGACTCGGGGAATGACATCAAGAGATTCGGGTCATACTCCCGAGCAAATTACCGTAATTCAAATACAAGCGTCCAACATTGAAGTTTGGTTGTATAATACCTTTTGCCTATAAATACTAAGCTCATCCAAGAGAGAACGCACGTTACGTTATTTGGAGAGAAAGTTGTATCAAGTTTGAGATAGTAATTGGGAGTGTATTTGGTGAGATTGAGTATGTTCCTTTTGTATCTCTTTCAAATAATATCAATTATCCCCCCCACCCCACCCCACCCCCCGTGGACGTGGGTAATCATACCGAACCACATATATCTTTTGTGTGAGCTATTATAATGTTCTTAGTCTTAATTATTTATCTTTTACTTGAGAATGAATGGTTTGATATAGGTGTTTGGATTTTATACAACTACATTTTGGCGCTAGAAACAGGGATGATTAACATCTTGTTGAGTACCTTTATGGTGAAATACCTCATAAAACGGCGAGATCTATAGGCTCCAAAGTATCACTGATCTTTGTAGAAGCTAAAAGACTCTCGTTGAAGATTATTCAAGTTATTTTTTGTTTTATCAGTAGCTAATCTTAAAGATTTTTTAAGCTCCAAACCGTCACTGACCTTTGTCGAAGCTAAAAGATCCATACAAGAGTTGTTTATATTTCAAGAGCAGCAAAGGTTATAGATCTACGAGCTCCAAGTTGCCAATGATACTTTGTTAGAAGCTAACGTAGATCTGAGTTATTTAAGGTTTAACAACATAATGGATTTGAAAATATTTAAGTTTTACCCATTCTCATAATTATAAGCACAAGAAAACTTTTCATAAGTGGCAAAATGGGTTGCTACAAGCTAATTTCTTCTTTTCCAAAACCTAAAAGGATTTCGCTACTCTTTTATTAACAAAGTAATGGTGGAAACCTTCATAACTTGAGGTTCAGGAAACCAAAACTAAAAAGAGAAACTTAGATCAGTTGAAGCCAAAAGTTATTTGAACGATCTGAGCTCAACTTATAGAGGTCGTAGTCTAAACTTCACAAAGTTCGTCAGATATTTTTAATGATGGAAAAAAAAGTTAAGATCAAAGAAAAACAAGATTTTAGAAAACAAGGTTACTCTGCATCTTGTTTAAAATGTCACCAAAGGAAATTTTTCAGTCACCGGAGCCGACAAATTGGTCAGACTCCACGCACTCAGTAGCAGAAAAAGTAGACTTGCATTAAAAGTTAACTGAGAAAAACCTAGGATTTTTTACTATGACGCTCTTTTCCAAAAAACCACCTGGACCACAAAAAATCTTTTTCATAGGGGCGGAATCCTGACATAAGACAGATAACCACCTCTGAACACTGACATTTTTTGTTATAAACTGTCGGATTTTGGGATTAGTATTCGGCAAAAGAAACTTTAAAAATATGATATATTTCCCTTAATAGGTTATAGTGAGTCTGTGTGTTTCTGTTTTGAACGTAGGTCACCATCGGGAACAAGCAAGATTCGGTGGCCAGTTCGTCAGCACCAATGAGACATCTACGCAATCGAACGGTAGCAGGAGCAAGTCTGCAGGAGGGACTCACGACTTCTGGGAAGGAAAGCAACCCCAATCCAAGACAGAACCTAGCAAGAGAAACCCGACCCGAGATGCCACCACTGGAAGAGGATATCCGCCCGGTCCAACCAACTAATATACAGATTCGTGAAACTGCAAGAGGTGAAGAGTATCCCCCCGATGGATTTTCCGCTCGGACAGTGAGGAAGAACATGCACAAAGAAGGAGTCATGAAGAAGAGAACATGATGATGGCTGAGCCGGCGCGAAGAGAAGCGAACGAGACAGAAGCAGAAAGGCAGCGCCAGATCATGCTAGGGAAAATAAATCTGACAGAGAGGGCAGCGTTTTAAGGAGGGACAACCCATCTAGTCACAAAAGCACATATCCAACTCTGGCAAGGATCTTGGCAAACCAACAAAAACAGGAAGAAATGGTTAGGGCACTAGAGAGAATGAACTTAATGCTAGAACAAGAGAACAACTTACTAAGAGAAAAAGGGATGAGACATGGAAGCTTACCAAGGGAGTACCCAATAGAGGGATCTAGTGATAATACACATTCGGCAGCTGGAGGTACGATTTGAACAACACCCAGCATGAGTAGAACAAAAAATCCCGCTTCTCTCAGGCACCCAAGTTCAGAACCCGAGTTGCAACCGCAAAGATATTATAGGTCCATGGAAGACTGTACCTCTGAGGAAGAACCCAGGTAGGAGAATCGAAGGCGCACACATACTACGCCGGAGAAGGTAAAATTTTTGGAGACAATGATCAAGAAGATGGTGGGAAAAGGAGATGATGACAAGCTGGCGGAAGTAATGACGAAAGCTGAGAAGACCCCATTCACTAGGAGATTGTCGAGAGATGAGTTTCCTCCAAAGTGCACTCTACCAACTTTTGTGACAAGATTCGATAGAACAGGTGATGGTGGAGAATATCAAGATGTACGGAATATCATTTTTACAATGGAGACATAATGATACGGTGATGTGCAAATTCTTCCCAGCAAGCTTGGATGGAGAGGCAAGAACTTGGTTCTACTTACTCTCCCAGGGATCAATCGGAACCGATGAGGAGCTGACTAAAATCTTCTTAGAAACTTACATACACAATAGCATACCCAGACCTCGGGTGAACAAATTGTTTACTCTATCCAGAGGAAACAAAGAATCGCTTCGATGACTTACAAACAGATGGAGAAAGCTATGCACCGAAATTGGAAAAGTACCAGTGGACCAGCAAATTCTGGGGTTTGAAAATACTCTGGGAAAGAAGGAACCAATCTATGTAGCTATTTATAATGAAAAGCCTCAGAATCTGAAGGATATCAGGAAGATGCAAGAATATTACATTGCTCTCGAAGAAATACAAGGAGGGGTACAAGAAATCCAAGTCCAGGAAACCACGAAGGTGGCAGAACTGTCTCGGGTTATACATGTCATTCCCAATAGAAAGTCTAGATGAGTTGAGAAAAGAGGAGAGCGATACGATAGGAGAGCGACCTCGAAAATATGGGTCCCTAAAGTGAAAATGCCTATATTCAAAGATAAAGTGTACGTGCCATTGAATCCCCCTTGGAAGAAATTTTTAAGGAAGTAGAGAAGCGAGGAGACATCAATTATCCCTGAACTGAGGAGTGTAGTTTGAGAGAAATAAAGACCACCCTAACTATTGTGCTTACCACTAGTATAGAGGGGATTCAATTAACAACTGTCGAGATGTGAAGGAGATTGTGCAACACTTGATTCCAAATGGCTTTTTAAAGTGTAGCCAAGACTCTCCCGATGGAGTCATGGATGATGCAGCCAATATCCATTTCTGCAAAAGATGTACCTTTGAATGGGGAAGCTCATGCAGACCCGTTGGTAATTACACTAATGATTGAGGAATGAGGAGTAAAGAAGATACTGGTGGATAGTGGAAGTTCTGTTCTATGACACTTTCAAAAGAATTGGCCTATCAGATGACATCCTCATCCCTTTCACTTATAACATCTATGGATTTAACGGGTCGGTTACCAAACCCAAAGGCGAGATTACTTTAAGAGTATCAGGAGGAGAATATCTGGACACCATTACTACTTTCTGTATAATGGATGTCATTTCACCCTATGAAGCCATAATCGGGAGACCATGGATTGCAGGGAATAAATGGGTAGCATCAACATATCACTAGCAGCTGAGGTTCCCGACGCCGGTGGGAGTAGCAGAAGTTGAGGGAGATCCACAAGTTGCAAAGTTCTGTATCCAAACAAACATCCAGCAAAAAAAGGACAAACGAACCAGGAACAAAAGAAAAAAGAACCACACCCAAGGAAATAAGCACTCACAAGAGCTAGAGGAGGTATTGACATTATCCCAAGAGATTGGAAAATAAAGCAAGAGTCGGGATGTGTAGCAATTACAGTCTGCAACCCCTATCGATGAACCCAGGCAGCATTTCACGTCCCTAGAACCAACCCAGGATCTTAACATCGGTTGGAGAAAGAGCCGAAAATAGTAAAGATAGGATCGTTGTTAGATTTGGAGCAAATCACAAACCTGGAAGCTTTGTTATAGGAATACATAAATGTCTTCGCATGGAGCATGGAGGAAATGAAGGGAATTCACCCAGAAAATTTGTTGTCATCACCTGAGAATAGATCCAAAGTTTAAACCCATTCGACAAAAGATGCGAAGAATTGTGCCAGAGCTACATGCCTCAGTATAAGTTGAGTTAAACAAGATTCAAATAGATGGAGTCATCTTAAATGAGCAATATCCGGTATGGATCTCAAACATGGTATTGTACCAAAGAAGAATGGTGGGTTCCGAATCTGCATAGATTTTCAATGTTCTTAACAAAGCATGCCCGAAGGACAGTTTCCCACTTCCGAGTATAGATCAACTGACCGATACGATTAATGGTCACGAGGCGCTGACTCTCATGGACGGTTACTCTGGGTACAACCAAATTTCATTGGCCCCAGAAGATCATGAGCACACCGTGTTCTTCACACCTAGAGGGCTCTTTTGTTACACAAAGATGTCGTTTGGATTGAAAAACACGGGGACAACGTACCAGAGGCTGGTGGAAGATATGTTTGAAAGTTAGATTCACAAGACCATTGATGTATATGTAGATGACATGCTAGTCAAGAGAAAAGCAGTGGTAAATCATATGTCAGACCTAAAGGGAGTCTTTGATCAAATGAGAAAGTACAAAATGAAAGTTGATCCCGTGAAGTGTACGTTCTGGGTAACGTCTAGAAAGTTCCTAGGCTATATATTCACTAAGAGTGGCATTGAGGCAGATCTCGATCAGGTTCGTGCCATTCGAGATATGATGTCACCCTCTACAGTGAAAGATGTTCAGAGGCTAAATGGACGCCTAGCTGCCTTGAGTCGATTTATCTCGAGATCGTCCGAAAAATGCAAACCTTTCTTTGGTACCTTAAGAAAGGGGGATAAATTCAAGTGGACATATGAATGTGAGGAGGCATTCCAGAAGATCAAAGAGCATCTCGGGAAGTTTCCAGTGTTGCAGAGGCCAGATTCTGAAGAAGTTCTCACAATATATCTTGGGGCTATCAGTGCCGTGCTAGTCAGACACGAAGGAGGAGACGAGAAACCTGTGTACTTCATCAGCAAGACCATGCTACCAGCGGACAGAAACTATACCAAAACTGAGCAGCTGATCTAGCTCTAGTCTATGCAACACAAAAGCTAAGAACTTACTTTCAAGCACACAGAATTCGGATTCTGACCAAATCCACTATCGAATCGGTTCTAGATAACTCTTCCAGATCAGAGAGAATCTCGAAATGTGAGCACAAATTATACAATTTAATTTCTTCTATGAGATGCGTACAACAATCAAGTCCCAGGTCATAGCTGATTTTTGGGAAGATTTCCTCTTAGAAAAAGAAGAAGAAGTAGAAGACATTCCCGTGATGGAAGAAGAAGATGACGGATCAACAGGACTCCTCGGAAGTTGTCATCCCCAGAGATAAGAAGTATTCACAGACGGCTCCTCCAATGATGATGGATCCGGGTTAGGTGTAGTGTTCACAACACCAAAGGGGATAAAGATAGTCCATTCTTTCATATTCGAGTTCAAAGCCAACAACAACGTCACCGGGTATGAAGCAGTAATCCACGCTATAAAACTTATCATAGAGCTAGGACTAACAAAAGTAAGGTTTACTAGCGATTCTCATTTAGTAATACGCCAAATCAAAGGGGATTACCAGACTCTAGATCCATGTCTTCAGAAGTACTTAAAACTAGCTCGACACCATACAAGTCAAATACCAAACATCAAGCTACGACATGTTATAGGAGGATACAACAGACATGCTGATGCGTTAGCTTACATCGCGTCAATGTTAAAAGATCCAATGGTTGAAGCAATTCGAGTCGGGAGGGTCCTCATACCATCAATAACCAAGACGGAAGAGGATAAAGAGACGATAGCCGCAGTCGGTTTGGGACTCTATGAACCGGGTGACTGAAGAGAGCCTATTCACCGATACCTCAATCTAGAGAACTACCTGCGAGCATTATTCAAGCGAACAAAATCAAGAGCAGGGCGGCTAATTATCAGCTTCGGGACGGGATCTTATACAGGCATTCTTATCTGGGGATATTGCTTAGATGCCTAGGCAAATATCAAGGGCACCAGATCCTAGTAGAATTGCACTATGGAGACGCTGGCAATCATGGTTCAGGGGGGAACCTAGCCCAAAGAGCAAAAACTATGGTGTATTTTTGGCCCTATTAATAGAAATATTTTTGTGTCTGATTTGTCCTCAATTATCTATATTGTTAATGCCCAATTTTGTATTTATTGTGTCATTTTATGTATTTGTAGGTATTTTTAGGAAATAAACATTTGTAGAAAAATTGGCTTGAAAAAGTTGATAAAGGAACCCGGAGGAAATACTAAAGGAACCCAAGAGTTTTGCTAAAGGCTTATTACATATGCTAAATATAGTTGTGATTCCTGCGAAAGTGAGTTAGGATTTTTTTTAAAAAAAAAATTCTAGATTAGATTTGCTCGAGGACTAGCAAATAATAAGTTTGGGGGTATTTAATAGACACATTTTTGTGTCCTATTTGTCCTCAATTTTCTATATTGTTAATGCTCGATTAGTACTTATTGTGTGACTTTATGTGTTTGTAGATCTTTTCGGAAAATAAATATCTGTGGAAAAAATCGACTCAAAAAGTGATAAAAGCACCGGAGAAAATTGATAAAGGCACCCCGGTTGTTGGATAGGGGCCCTTTTTTTTTCAAAACTGAAAAAGGCTGGAAAAAAATTTATATCGAGAGAGAATTATCTGATAAGGTTTGGGACCGAGTTTTATAGCATTAGAAGGAGTATTCAATATCACAACAATCAAAGGAAGCGTAAACACGTCATTCAGAAGTGTTTGTTGCCGAGAAAAGAGCTGGGGAAGTCGAGTTTTGGTCGGAAAAGGGAATTCTTCCCTGATTCAGATTTATATGAATCTGAGTTTGTTTTTTATTGTATTTTGGGTCCTTATCGAGTTAAGAGGAGTTGTTAGGGTTCAATAAACCTATAAATAGCAAAAAGGAGGAAGAAAAATCAAGGAGGGGAGGATCGGGAAGAAAACAGGAAGAAAAGAAATTGTTGCTGCTGAACGTGAAGAACAGGGATAAAAAAACGGTTCCTTCAAACCATCTGCAACGGATATCTTTGTCTTTGCAACATAAATCTTCATCTGCAACGGTTTCTTCCATGCTTGCTTAGGCGACGGAGACAAGGAGAACACACACATATTGCTATTCAAATTTCAATTTTTTTTTAATTATTGGTCTGAACAAAAATAAAATACAAAATGGGGATTGATCTCAATTAGTCTTACTTCATCCTAGCAGTGATAACAATTCGGTATTGGTGACCCACCAAATCACTTAGAGAAACACAAAAAAATTGCAAAAATAAAAACAAAAGGTGATATGGTGACGACTCTGAGATATGGTGGCGACTATCATGTTATTTCTAACACCTGATATTTTTCCTTTTATGACTAGACCATTTAGCTGGGCACACCAATTCCTATAGACAAGAGTTCTGTTTCCATCTACCTAAAATGGTTAGTGTCATTCTGAATTGTTCATGAGTTTCTAAATTCTGGAGTTTCATATTGCAACTAAAAGTTTTTCCCATACCCCAAAACTTAAATCTAACATTGTCCTCAATGTTCTAGAGATAAATGATTTAAAACATGAATAAGAAGAAACGGTTACCACTTGAAGAAAAGAGTTAAGGAAGGATATTACCGTGTCGCATGAGCACAGGTTACCTCCCAAGAAGTACTAAGTTTAAAGTCTTCAGCCATAATTTGGAAAGAACTAGTCACCTCATAGAATCATATAGCAATAGTTGGAACAACTGTGGGTCATCTGAATAAAATAATATTATCCAAAATAGAAAGAAACCACAGCAGGCCCAGAAAGTGAACAAACAAAGTACAACCTTATTGTTATCTAGTGTTTTGTTTAAGACAACTACATCTAGTTGAGGTTCAGGTTCGGGCTCTATGAAATGGTCTAGATAAATCTCTTTAGGATGAATTTCCTCGTAGGCAGGATCCGGAGGATCAGGTTATAGAGTCTGGAAAAACTCAACTAATAAATTTAAGGCACATAATAATAACCTGAATAATTTTGGATCCTCAAAGTCAATCAGATTTGACCCACACAATTGACTACAATGAAGGTCGTAGCCATTCTTAATAAAATATGTCAATTCTAATTTCCTAAAGTAATTAGGCTTAGTCTCAAAACTTAATAACTGACACATTTGAAATTCATACGTTCCCACGTATGGAAGAAAATATTTTGGCGGAAAAAAAAGTCAATCTTGGTATTATTTCCTAGGTAAACCATATCGACCAGAAGATGGGTTTCTAACAACTGAACTTCTTTCTAGACATCAACAGGCTCAAGGAATCTAGTTTGAAGATGATCTTGAAAAATGGTAGAGGTGAAAATTTCAAGCCCCAAGTGAGGGACTTTAAGTAGGGATACTTGAAAAATCACAAGAATCATCGGTACCCCCAAACTTAGAGTGGACATTACTCTCAGATGGACTAAAAACTATTGGTTGGATTCTAGGGTCCTTAAGGTCAGAACTTCACTCAGCTTCCTCTATAGAAGGAAATAAGGTAGACTTATAAACTGGTAGAAGTTCAAACTTAGCTTTCCATATATTATAAGTGTTCATCAAAGGTACAAAATCTAACAAAGTATTCACCTCATTAATAACACTATCATCGTCAACATCAAACCCAAAGAGGGCTAGACATTTCTCTAATGGATCTTCTAACAAAATGTTTGTCAAAGATTTCTGAACTGAAGTACTAGTTATGTTCACTTCTTCTAAATCTAGATCTTACAAGAAGGTTGTCTACTCATACTAAATAGATTCAGTTCAATAGTCATGTTACTAAAAGAAAAAATAATTATTTCATTTCCATAATTGATGACGATATTATATGTAGCTAAAAAGGTACGACCTAAGATCACTGATATTTGAGCTTCTGGGAACTGAAAAGGTTGGGTGTCTAGGACAAAAAAATCCCCTGGGGAAACTATTCTATCAACCTGAATCAAATCATCCTCTATCACATTAAAATTCTCTATGAGTCTATCATCTTCATCAGAGACTATTGTCCTCGAATCGTTAGACTCTAAGTCACTAGTCTCGGGACAAACTCGTTCCTCTAAACTATTATCGTCTTCAAAACAAGAAAATATTACATCGTCTAAAACAGTGGTATCTCTAGTCAAATCCTCTTCCTTTTGAATAGATGAATAATCATTAAAATTATTTGGATTTGAACCAAAAATAACACTATCATCATGAAGCATAATTGGAGTGACAATTTCCTGATCACTCCGCCTGTATATTTCAAGTTCTTCACCAATACTATCCTCATCATCATAATAATATGAAGATGTTTGAACATCATCTAAATAAGTAATGTTACCAATTATATCCTTGTCCTCTTGACTAAGTGAATAATTATCAAGGGTATCACTATATTAGAAATTAAGATCATTTTGAGCAATATTATTCTTTGCAAAATTTTCATTCACACTTAATACCAACCTATTTGTATTCTCAGTCAACTTCTTGAGGGAATCCGCTAGAGAAACAAATGGATCATAAGGAGTACTAGATCGCAAATGCTCGTGTGATTTTTATAGAGAAAGAGTTGGACTACTATTTGTTCCTCTCACACTTAATTCAAACCTATGTGTCATCTTAGATATCTTCTTGAGTGATTCTTCTAGATGCATAATAGGTTCATGATGAGTACTAGATCGCAACTGCTTCAATGATTCTTATAGAGGCATCATAGGTTCATTATAAGGAGTAATAAATTGCACATGCTTTAGGGCATCCCTCCAAGACAAAGAACTCAAATTTTGTTCATTTTCATGTTCATATGACGGATGTGTATATGAATAGAAATTGGGATCACCCTGGTATGCTCAATAACCCCCAAAAGGTTGATGGTGGTCCCAACTACTATCCACACTATATTGATAGTACGGATAATGTTCATTTTGAAATTCAGTCGGATACTCATTGTATTGGTCCTTATAATACCATTTCGACATTTTCTGACAAAAATTTCCTAATATTTTTACAAAAAATATAAGAAAATAAATCCTAGGAAGGGGGTTCTAAACATACATAAACAAGGCCGAATCAACCAAATCAAACCTACTGAATCTAGCAAACAAAAAGCATGATGGCTCCACTTAGATTGTTTCTAGACCATCTTTTATTCTTCCAAAAGGCAACTAGTTAAAGTTTTAGCAAATCTCTTAGAACGATCCTAATTAGATTAAATCGAATAGAAACAGGATAAGCTCTAAGAGCTTTGATAACCCTGGCTCTTTGGCAACGTTTCCTTGGGTTACAAGGCGGCTCGAATTTACTTAATCTTCCTGAACTTTGAGTTAGACCAACAGAATAACCAATACAGTCCTTTTGAATGACTTTCTTATAAGCTCGTTACCCTATCGGTCTCTTTCTAGTCAAAATTTTAAGCTTAGGTTCGCGTTTGGTAACGTGTTCCTAAAGCAGGCAAGAACGAAACGGTGATGAAATCCGAGTCCTTATCCTATATCTGAGGTCCACAACATATATGCATTACAAAGGCGTACAGAAAACCCACTGATAGGGGATTCGTGGGTGGATAGAGTTTTACCTCCCATACCAGACGGGGGATGAACTGTTGAAGTCGACTCGGACCACTGACTCATGTGTCATTGTACGAACCCGAGGGGCAGAGATAATATCGTAATTGTCGTCCTTCCTTGTGCAGTTTATATTTAATACTACCCTTCTGTAGGGTTTAAAAATAAAAGTAATGTCCAAAAATGTCCCTAAGTGTCCAGAAATAAATGAAAATTACAAAAAAAAAAATAAAGATTTCATAATATAGTTTTTTTCTAAATTAAAATAACAAATAAAAATCTTAAAAAGTAAAAATTAAAAAAAAAAATTGTCTTCTTTTTCGTTCTTTTAGCTTTAACTTTACTCCAAGTCTTTTAATCACCAAAAGTTTTGGCTTAATTTCTTTTCGTTTTCGTTCCAAAACCTGTAGCAAAAGAGAAATACTCAAAAACGTAAAATAGAACAAAATAATAAAAATCTAAAAATAAAACTAATACTAAAAACAAAAGTTAATTAAAAAATATAACCTAAAAACAAAACCGCGTCGGCGGCGCTAAAAACTGATGTGTTTTAGAATAGTGGTAAAATAGGTTTCAAGCTCTCGAACTTGTGAAGATTGATTTTAGATTTAAAAACTGATTTTAAACTAGAAAATGTACACAAAAGATGACAACAATATTCACAAATACTGAGGTTATAGATATCATCATTAACCACTTTTAATTGGTTCCAAAAATAATAATTATAAACAATTCTAGCTCAAATAAGTGACTCTAATTTTTGCCAAAGGTAGATTTTTAAAATATCAATTGTAAATCACAAGCATGGCTCATCAAAAGCTCTAGGTCCCAGCATAATCATCAAATAAAATCACAATCAATTAAGAAAAATCATAATTTCAATTAAAAATAAATGCAAAAATCATAAAAGATTTATTAAAAGTTACCAATTAATCATGGAAAAATAGCTTCCTCCTTGCCTCAGTGATAGGGTTTAGCTCATCTTGCTCAACACATCCTGAAAAGATTGGTACATAGCTCAAAAAGTGTTTGAAAGATGAAAAATAATAACACAGATGGTTCGCAACGGTGTAACGGCATTGCAAACCACTGTTCTCACTGTTACAGAAGAAAAGTGTTTTCAGCTGAAGATAAACGTTGCAGATGCTAAGATATTCGTTGCAGATGGGTTGAAGAAACCATTGCAGCTGAAGATAAATATTGCAAAGACGAAGATATCCGTTGCAGATGGGTTGAAGAAACCGTCGCTTATTCCCTGTTCTTCATGTCTTCAGCAGCAGCATAAACAGTTTTCTTTTGTTTCCTTCCTGAGCCTCCCCCATGCGATTTTTGTTGTTCTCTTTGCTATTTATAGGTTTAGTAAACCCTAACAACTCCTCCTAACTCGATAAGGACCCAAAATACAACCCAAAACAAACTTTAATCCCGTGTATATCCAAATCAGTGAGAGATTCTTTTTCCGACTGTAATACGGATTTCCAACCATTTTCTCGGCTAGAAACTCTCCAATTGATGTGTATTAGTCTTGTTTTCATGTTGTGATGTCCAACAACTCTTTAAATCCCATAAAAATCGATTTCAACCAAATCAGGGAACTCTTCATGCGAAAAGAATTATTTTCCACCATTTACAGAATTTGAATTTGAAAGGAGGTTGCCCCCTATCCAAATTTAGGGTGCCTTTAACAAAATTTCTGGGTGCCTTTAGTAATTTCCTTCAGGTTCCTTAATCAACTTTTTCAATCCAATTTTTTCACAAATGTTTATTTCCCAAAAATACCTACAAACACATAAAATGACACAATAAATACAAAATTGAGCACTAATAATATAGATAATTAAGGACAAATCAGACACAAAAATGTGTCTATCACCCTACATGCACGAAGATGCAAAGTATATGGTGAAAGTCTGTGAGGAGTGTCAAAGATTTGGAAAGAAGATTCATGCACCATCCACATCCTTAAACTCGGTTTTAAGCCCATGGCCATTTGCAAAATGGGGAGTAGACATCGTGGGACCACTTCACGAAGGGACGCTCCAAAGAAAATATATCATCGTAGCCACAAACTACTTTACCAAATGGGTGGAAGCATCTGCCTTAAAGCATATTCGGGACAAGGATGTCTTTAAATATCTGTTCGAAAATATCATTTTTCGATTCGGGATACCAGCCGCAATAGTCAGATAATGGGAAACAGTTACAAGGAACAAACATAGACCTAATGTTCAACACTTACCAAATCAGGAAGAGCAAATCTACACCCATATACCCACAGAGCAATGGCCAGGCAGAAATCACTAACAAAACCATAGTTGATAATCTGAAGAAGAAGTTGGATGGTCACTTATGGGGACTTGTGCGAACATTTACATAACGTTCTCTGGGAATATCGAACCACAAAGAGAGAAGCTACGGGGTTATCACCTTTCATGCGCACATATGGAACTGAAGCAATTTTTCCTACTGAAATAATGATCCCTACCACTAAATCGGAAGCATGGATGAAGAACCTCACATTAGATTTGATACTCGCCAAACTTGACAACTTGGAAGAGGCCCGAGAAATTGCACTTCAGAAGATGGAGAATTACCAGAGAAGGCTGCAAAGAGAGTACAACAAGAAGGTTCTTCCAAGAGAATTTCATTTAGGACAGCTAGTACTCAGAGAGATCCCTGACTACGAAAGAGACAAAGAAAGATGGAAACTAGTACCCAGATGGGGAGGTCCATACACAATATTATCCAAGGTGGAAGAAGGCGCTTACAAGATACTCAAGCCCGATGGAAAGAAGATGGAGCCCCCATGGAACATAAAGCATCTAAAGAAATACTATCCTTAAGAGGTAAAATATGATACATACTGTGTCATTCGTACTCGGGGCAATACAAGATTCTCTCCTGAGGTGATCTGAGAAATCTGGTAGGTCAAGAGTCGAAGGGGTTACCCAGAGACTAATTATGGTAACCTAATATACTAAATGGGTCATTTGCACTCGAGGAAAGACATGATTCTCCCCTGAGGTGACCTGAGGGTTCTGGACTACGGGTCCAGAATCAAAGGGGCCACCCAGGGACTAACAAATGTGGTCCCATAAGATTTTCCTAGTTAGTCAATCGAAGGAGAGAGGGATCCCTCCAGGTAACATCAGAGTACTCTAATTTGGCAATTGGTAAGTCCCAATGTAATATGGGCCCTAGGCTAAGATAGTTAGTCGACTTAACATATCCCGTCACTAGGGATTAGTGATGATGGGATATCTGAATCGGGATATGGAATTGGGCCCGATGATCTTCCATATTATGGATATCGAATATTTGGAGTAACTAAATGATTATGTCAATTCGATAGAATCATGATGGACATATGGTACGCATAACAAATAAGTAACAACTAAGTCAAGATGAAATTAAACAATCAGAGAAAAAAAATGAAAGTGTACTAAGAAAACCTCAACCAACGAGGTTATCATGGTGACGCAGCACCCCAAAATAACAAATGTTCAAAAAGGTGAAGCACCACCCAGTAAGAGAAATTGTCCATAAGAAATCAAGAAAGAACCAGCAAACAGTAGATTAACATCAAGAGGGAGGAGGCTTGGAGGCAGAATCAAAACGTTTGGCCTGGGACTTGGTTCTCAGGTCTTTAAAGGTGGTTTGCATCTTCTCTCGCACTAGACCAGCAACTTGCGCCTCAAAGGCTCTCTTTGCATCATCCAGAGCCTGATCTTTTTCCGTACCGTCCCGAGAAAGCAGCTCCTTCAGATTCGCCATATCAGCACCTAGAGATGCTTCATACCGCTTGAGATTCTTCTCAGACTCGTTCAAGGACTCCACCTCCCTCTTCAGAATTCCAAGTTCCACTTGAGATGTGGAAATCATATAAAGAAAGATTAGCTTAGGAAAATAAGGCAAGAAATACAATTGTGCACCTGAGAATCAAAAACACCTTCTAAAATCTGAAGGATAAGCTTAAGGGTTTTCTCCTATTCAATAACAGTTGTATCAAGATCGTTGTATTTCAAGGCCAAATCAACTTTTTTAGCGGCTTGACATGTCTTCATATAATTTACAGAAATACATTTATGACTGTCATATGCAACCTGGGTCATATCTCGTTCTTCCAGAGTCAAGTCTAATCGACGGATCGTCTCAGCATGATGAGTATAAGCTAACTCATTCCTTTTCAAAACAATTTCGGCATTCTCCTTCCATCGGATTAGGGTCTCCCGATCAGCGTAGAGATCACAATTCAAGGCCTAAAGATTAGTGCATCTGTCCTCGAGCTAGTTAATTGTCACAAGTTGATTACGGGACGATTCACGAATCAGTTCAACCTCAGATTCTTGCTTATCTATTTTATCATCTTTATTGTTAACCCGCTGGTTTTTGAGGACTCTACTTTTGAATACTTTGATTTCCCCCATGAGTCTGATGTATTCATCTGACATTAAGTTGAAGACGTTCGATGGTGGCTAGCAGTGACAGTCACGACTCAGAATTCTAAAATCTACAATATTATTAAAGAAACAAGAAGAAAGTTTGGAGAAGAAATTACCTTGCTGCTCAGCGATATGCCCCCTGTAAATTTTGAACTTCAGCATCCAGCAATTGGTTCTTGTTGCACGTTCTTTCGTATGCAGCTTGACTCCAAAGTTGAATATTTTGAGTCTACAACAACAAGTAAAGTAAATATATCAAATAAACATGCAGGAACCACAAATCTAACAAGGAAGGGAAAGTCATACAACTCACCAGAGTAAGCAACAAAGAAAACACATCTGCAGGGAGAGCAAGGACAGCAGAGAGCATGTCGGCTCGGAAGAGAGACCCGAATAATGAAGAAATGAAGACCCCAACTAAATTACAAGCAACTCTATAGAGGGATAATGCAGATGATCAAGTAGGCCCTAGAACCAATGAATTTACCACAGGCTCCTCCAAGCCTGAGCTCACACTCTCACCCTCAAGGGTGGGAAGGTCCACAATAGTAGCAACATTTCTACTGTATTTATTCTCTTCTTCCCTTTCACCATCATCAGCGCCATCTACTAAAAAGTCATAGTCCTCCCCTCCGGGAATCACTATTTCAACATTGAGCTTCAGAAACTCGTCTGACTCAGGCAGAGATTCACTAGAGTCAGGGATGCCACTAATTAGAAGCGAATCTGGGGGAAACGTACTAGGTCGAAATACAACCTCTTTCACAAAGATAGTGCCAGAACCAGCACCCTCCATATTCTCCCTTCTCTCACCAATATCTCCTCCGTCAAAATTTTCACCATCACCAGGCATAGCAATACACTTTCCTTTATTATTGTCTCCATCACCTCTTGAACTCCTCGGAATAAGACCACCTTCAGGCTTATAATCTTCATCTTCCTCAATCACAACGGACCTCACCCTCTATAAAATAAAGAAGACGCGGGTCAGATTCTATTAAGGGACCGAATAGGGGCAAAGTACATGTACTTAAAAGGTTAAAAAGTGGTATTTGCTACCTTAACAGCTTCATCCCTGCCTCGAGAAACTCCACTCCTCTTGCGACTCGACTTAGAAGACTACAAAATAATCAAGAAGAATCAACAAATGGAAACTAAATAACCAGAAGAAAGAGTAGATAGCAAAAGCATACCTTTTCTGTATTCACCACCCAAGGTGCATAAGATGCATGATCAGCAAAGTTCGCAGGAGGAAAACAGTTCCCAAAAAACAAATTTCCAGGGATCCACGGATAACCAGTGGGGTTCTATCCCAGATGTGATCGCTGGTACGTCTCAAGTGCCTCTTGGTCGTCTGACCTATCTCGGGATCCTCATCGAGTAGCAGCTTTTCAGCCTTGTTAAGAGGAGGAATATGGTGAGCCGGCACGAAAAAAAAATCCAGATAAAGCACCCTATGAGGGAGTGCAATCTTTATAATTATCCAGAAATCTATGAACAGTATACTTAGGGGTGTCAGCAGGATCATAAGTAGAATGAGGAGAATTTGTACACTTTCCCTTACTCCGTCTCTCCCACTCAGCTAAAGATCGGTACCAGTTACCATTATACGGTCCTAAGGAATGGGACGGTTCGATCGAGATAAGACGTTGAACATAAACGGTCGAGAGGCATTATAAAGAGTCAGTCTGAGTCCTACGTCGAGTTGTCCCTTGTTGATAATGGTAGCATTCTCCGAATGGGGAAACTCAAGGTACTTCGTACGATCCAATTGACCGTGTTGACAATCTAGCAATACTATATCATAAACCTGAAGAGCATACTACTTCTTGAGATAGGCACAAAATTTTTCATCGGACATCTCATCGGTTCTAGGGGAAGATTTCTTCTTAGGGTTTCTAAAGTCAGAAAAAATGGTTTCACAATCAGAAAAATCATGATCAACAAAACGTATAGGATGATCAGGGAAAGCTTGGAAAAGTCTATCACGAGCATCATTGATCTTTTTAGAAAAGTGGTAAAAATAGTTCGTTCGCTGAGACTTGTGAAGATTAGTTTTAGACATAATTTTAATTTAAACTAGAAAATAAGTAAAACATTTTAACAATATTGGGAAGAATTGGAACCTGGGATTCCACCAAAATCACTTCTAAATAATCTCTACAATGATTCTTTAACAATTATAGCTCTTTTATTGTCTTTGTTTCTTTGCCAAAAGTAGATTTCTAAAACATTAACTGTAAATCACAAGCATGGCGTATCAAAAGCTCTTAAGTCCCAGCATACACCATCAAACAAAATCACAACTAATTAAGAAAAATCATAAATCAATGCAAAAGTCATTAAGAATCAAAAATAGTTACAATTCATTCATGAAATATGGCTTCCCTCGTTGTCCCAGTGGTTGGGTTTAGCTAGACATAACATTCTTAAAAGTCATTAAAATATTAAAGAAAATCATAAACTGTTTTTGAAAAGCAAAACTAAACCCTAGTTTTCTATCTGTGAGAAGTTGTCTTGAAAATTGTATCTAGGCTCCCCTTTATATAGGCTTTGGTAACCTCCTCTTGATCCTTATCCAACTAGGAAACGTAATCTCATTGAACTTTTCCACTTCCGTTTGATTCCTTATCCAATTAGGAGACTTAACCTCCTCAAAAACTAACAAAAACCCTATTTTTTACGTTGAAGGCGAGCCCAAAACGCTTCCTTATTTCTCTTCCCCTGCAGGCCCAATAAGGCCCAACAGATACCAAATCCAAGTTGGTTTCACGGTTTTGCTCGTAACTTCTTCATACGAACTCGAAATGACCTCATTCTTTTTGCGTTGGCTTAGTCTTTCAATTATATACAGGATGGATGGTAGAAATCATGGATTTGAATAAGATACACTAGGTCTTTGGCAATTCTTCCTTGTAGAACTCAATTTCGCTTCTTTCAGAGATGTAACCTAATAAAACACATAAACTACAAAAGTAATAATAATAATACACATCAATTCACACAAAATCTAGCAAATAAGTATAAGGAAATGATACTTAAAATATGTAAATTATGCACTTATCAATCATTACAAAGATCAATGGCTGGAAATAAAGATTCAAGAACATGAAAACTCTCATCAAAGAAGGATACATACTTTTCGTTCGAGGATGAGCGAGGAGGAGTGCAGGATGATTTATCTGCCATTTGATTTTTGCTGATGATCTTGATCTTGGTGATGCTTTTTGATAATGAGTACAGCCAAGATGAAAAGTAGGGAAACAGCATCAACAGTAACGGTAGTGATCTAGCAAATAATGAAGGAAAGGAGTCAGGAAGGAATGTCAGGTGAGCTTTAATGGCAGAGAAAGGGAGAGGTTGAAATTGCAGACAGTGTCGAAAAAGAAGTAAATAATGGAATTTAGTTTATTCTCTTATTTAAAAGAAAAAGGTAGAAGGAAAAAAGAACCGGCGTTTAAAGGTAAAAGATAAAAAGAGAAGAGAAGGTGGAGTACGTGGCGCTTACCAAGGGACGTGGAAGCAGTTAAAGAAAAGTAATATGATTCGCAGATTTCCACAACAGAAAGAAAATCAAGGACTAGTTTCGATTTTTTTATAATGAAATTTCCGGACTCACTATCTCGCCTCGATAAGATCGTGGCCATCTTGGCAAGTTTCTTGTTTATATCTCGTCTCGTCAAGATTAAAAAATTAAGAAATTCATCTCGGACGTGGACCGAGTCCATGAATCTCGGTAAGATCTCACCCAAGACTACAATGATACAGACGGTCCAACAGACCAGACAAGAACTGGAAGAAAAAAACATACTAAGATGACTCTGAATTCTTTCATATATCATTTAGTCAAGACTTTTTACAGATACTATCCAAATTTTGACTTACCAAACTAACAATAGAACTGATCACAGTTATACGATAACTAACCGAAACAGAGTTCAAAAAGCTCTCTAAGATACCCCTTAATGCCTTCGAGATGAGCATTTGCTTCAGCATATTGAGCAGATGTAACACCAAAAATTGCTCATCCATTCATAACAAGGAGGCCAAAAAAAACAAACTACAATCAGGTTAAGAAACTAATCTGTTTTTTCCTCTACCTCTTGTGGATTTGCTATCTAAAGAGCTCTTTAAGATACCTCTTAATGCCTTCGAGATGAGCATTTGCTTCAGCATATTGAGCAGTTGTGACACCAAAAGTTGCTCATCCATTTATATATAATAAGGAAGCCAAAAAGAAAAAACTACGATCAGGTTAAGAAACTAATCTGTTTTCTCCTCTACCTCTTGTGGATTTGCTATCTCTGATTTATCCTCGGCTTTTGGTTCTTCTTGTTGATTAACTATCTGGTTTCGATCTTCTTTTGCTTTCTCAAGTGCTTGAATTAAGTTCTTCAAGCAATATTCGGGGTCATTATTGATCGTTTTGGGTATTAAATGCTCGGCAACATCTGCAGGAGTAATTTGCTCCTCCTTGATCAGATTTTCTATTTCTCGATCAAGTTTTAAGTAATTCTTGGCCAATACCTTGAAACCTTCAAAGCAACAATAAGACATTTCAATGTGTTTATTCATTCGACCTTTTCTAATGAGATCAGGATCAATATTTTCTATATGGTTACAGGCAGACCATAAACCATCAATGACATTCAAAAGCCCTGACAATTTAACTCTACTCTCGTTAATCTGTTCAGCCACCTCTTTGTCTTTCTTACTAACTGACGTTTTACGTTTCTTTGTGATGTTGAGAGAACAATCGATGCCTTCCATTACAATAATAGACTTGTTTGAAGTTCCATGCATGAGTATTCTGAGATCACTGTTGTCCTTCACAGCCGTCAGTTCAAGATCATATATGTCGTAATTCAAAAGATTAGCCATGGCAGCAAACGTACTAGATTTCCCTGTCCCTGGTGGCCCATATAAGAGATACCCACGCTTCCACGCCTTGCCAATCTCTTCGTAATATTCTTCCCCATAGCTGAAACTAATGAGATCATTGATAATTTCTTTCTTCTTCACTGGATTCATAGCAATGTGTTGGAACTTCACAGGGTGATCAAACACAACATGGTTCCACGATGTCCTGTTGTTAGAATATAACTTTCTCTGCCGATTTTGAAGCAAAATTGCTTCTCCTTCCTTGACGACATGATACATATATGAACTCGTAATGATATGATTTCACGATGCCGACGATGAAATTTAAGTCTCAAGTGTCGATATTCAAAATCAGATGCAACAGGTCTTTGAGAAACAGTCTTCCCTACATACCACCAAATTTTAACACCTTCAAACTCATCAAGTATCTCTTCATAGTCAGCCATGTTAAGAATTAGCTTCCTATTCTTACCAAATTGAGCCTTCATTCTTCTTGCAAGTTCAGAAGTTTTAGGCCTAAGATAAGCCTGAATTGCAACATAAGCTCCGCTAAATCTGAGATATTCTGTGCATTCATCGATGCTTATTTCAATATATGGATTTGTGCATGCAATAAATTTCTAAATGTACCTATAGCAAGACTTCTGGATGAACGGTTGAATCGTCTTTAGGATTAACGGCTGCACCATCTGGTACACGAACATTATAATACCCATTATCATACTTGTTCTCATCCACATTTTTGCCATGCTCCCTTTTTTCGTTGGTGATGAAACGAGCGAACTCAAAAGGAACGAACTCAACGCCATCGAAATTGCTAGTTATATCGCTTCCTCTCTTCACTAAATGAATATGAAACACATTTAGGGGAAAAAATTGATCCAACCAGAATCAGTGATTAGGTTAGGTTTACAAATTTAAGAGAAATGATATCTAACCATTGAAAAGAAGCTTGCAATTTAGAGTTTAAACTTACAATTTAGAGTGAGATGCCTTGTTCAAAACCCTTGAAAGTTTTGAGTAAATTCTACTCTGTGTTCCCGAAGAAACCCTAATGGGTATTGCAAAAGGCAGAACAATAGATTTTGAGCTGAGAAAAGTGAAAACCCAAGACCTGTGAGTCTTCTCTTATGCCTCGATTCTGTGCTTTCTGGAAACAGTCATTCACGTAGAGGTTTCAGTTGTCAGTGTCATATGACAATATGTTTCGCTTGCACCCTCGAGTAAGGTTTTTACTAGTAAAAAGATATTTTATTATATTAAAAAACTGGTTTATTTTATTTTATTGCACTAGAGACCAGCAGAAAAAATTATAAGTTTGTCGGATCATGAAAATGTTATTGTCTATAATTTTTATGGCATGTCAAAACGGTGGTGTCTTAACGCTTAAAAAATCTGGTAAATTTGAGGGCTACCAAAAACTAATTAGGGGTTATTTTTTTAAAATAATCTAAAGGATGTGGCTAATGGGTGAAATACTAAAATATCCTTTTACTTATCAAATAATTACCACAAAACCTTTCACTGATAAAAATTTGAAACTCTAAACCTAAAATCTAACATGTTTTAATCGGTAGTTTCGTGTTTGTGTTAACTACCGATTATTGTGCTGTTCTTCATTGTCCATAAACTTCATGCACAATCGGGAGTTATGTTTAGTCATAAACTACCGATTGTATTACTGGACAAAATTTAGTGGTAATCGGTAGTTTCGTATAGGGTTAAACTTCCGACTTAGCAAGTTAGTGATACTCAAAAACATCCAACACAATAGGTAGTTATTTTTACACATGACTACTGATTATTCTACTGGATGCAAATATACACATAATCGGAAATTATTATTTTTATGTAACTACCGATTGTAGTGTGTTCATACGCACAATCAGTAGTTATGTAGAGCCTGAGCTACCGATTATGCACAATCGGTAGTTAAGTTGATTTTTTAACTACCGATTATGAACAATTGGGTGAGTTTAATGTACTTTGTGAACAATGTGATTCGATTAGTTAATTGGTTTTGTAAAACAGTTGAACGTAAAATCATTTCATTGAATCTAAAAGGCATACAGAGCGTAACATTACAGGAAATGAAATACACTTAAGCATATAGGTTGAAACCGAACAAGGGAAGTTCTTCCAAAATCGGATAGCAATCCTCATGCATAAACTCCTCCCCATGCTTATTTTCATATTGCTGGAGAGCCATCACCCACTGAAAAACACAAATCAATTATAAGTTTAAATGTTTGAAAACTCTTTTTGATCAACGACTTATTAACGTAAAACAGTTACTCTTGCCACAGGCGATTCGGTGGGACGAGCTCGGAATCTCAATCTCATTTCCTCTTTCAAGTGTTCCAACTGTTCGAACAAATCCTCATACCTTGTCCTAACGCCTTTGGGTGTTCTCTGAAATTCATTTCCGTTTAAGGCGACAAAAATCTGAAACAAACGGTTCCACCAAGAATCGGTGGACTGCTGCGCCATCCAATTTTCATTAACGCCTCGGTTGTTGTTGTTACACCCGAAACCTTTTGGGGGAGGATCTACATCAAATATGTGCGAGATTATGGAAATCCAAAGAGAAGATCTCTACAACAAATTCACGATAGGTACCAACTTATTTGAATAGGGATAGCTGATTATTTAGCTATACGACAACGCATCTTTAACCGCACCCATTTAGGCTTGTCGATCCAACAATTTGTAAGCATCTTTTACATAAGCTAAGTTCTAAGATCTTCCAATAGTAACATAGTAAACTTAATGAATTATGTTCTTTTTGTTATATGCCTGTGTAGGAGGATCTCGCAAAAACACACTACTATCAGGAAAAAGGAGAAGAATTCATATTTGTTGAAAGATATGAGTTCATGAAGTCCAGAGTCTAATCACTAGTAAATGTTTAACTTTATCTACCGAATGTGAAAAAATTTCAAATATTTTGTTAGAGTTTGGTTGTAATCGGAAGTAATTGCTTAACTTTATCTACCGATTGTGGGAAATTTTCAAATATATTGTCATAGTTTGGTTGTAATCAGAAGTAAATGGTTATGTTAATATACCGATTCTGGGAATGTTACTTGTTTTTTTCAGAATACTTATCATAATCGGTAGTTTAAGAAATTCTTTAACTACCGGTTGTAATTGTACAAAATGTTGAAATTTTCCAAAAAAAATCGATCTCCAATTTGGGGCCACTTATGATAATCGGTAGTTTAAGATTTTCTTAAACTACCGATTGTGATTGTACAACATGTTGAAATTTTAAAAAAAAATCGATTTCCAATTTGGGGCCACTTATGATAGTCGGTAGTTTAAGATCTTAAACTACCGATTGTGATTGTACAAAATGTTGAAAATTTTTAAAAAAAATTCGATTTCCAATTTGGGGCCACTTATGATAATCGGTAGTTTAAGATTTTCTTAAACTACCGATTGTGATTGTACAAAATGTTAAAAATTTTAAAAAAATCCAATTTGGGGTCACTTATGATAATCGGTAGTTTAAGATTTTCTTAAACTACCGATTGTGATTGTACAAAATGTTGAATTTTTTTTTTAAAAAAATCGATTTCCAATTTGGGGCCACTTATGATAATCGGTAATTTAAGATTTTCTTAAACTACCGATTGTGATTGTACAAAATGTTGAAATTTTTTTAAAAAAATTGATTTCCAATTTGGGGCAACTTTCTGATAATCTGTAGTTTAAGATTTTCTTAAACTACCGATTGTGATTGTACAAAATGTTGAAATTTTTTAAAAAAAATCGATTTCCAATTTGAGGCAACTTACATAATCGCTAGTTTGTACAAAATTTAAACTACCGATTGTAGTGGAATCGGTAGATATATTACTCCTTTATCTACCGATTATCATACGTTCATGGAATTAAATGCATGCAAAAAATGAATTAGTCGTTGTGAACAAAACATTGTATTAATATTTTTTTGTATACATTCATATGTTCAAATATATTCAAAATTAACTATTCACCATCCTAGTTCAAATCAATTACATTTTGTATTGAACTTCCAAAAAAAAGATCCCAACGTTTCATGTTTGATGAAAGCATTGAGCCAATTGGATCATTTGCGGATGTGCCAAGAAAATACGAATCACCTTACCATCCCTTTCTTTTTTTCTCAACGTGTAACCGTGTTTCTTGGCTAACCACTCAGATTGTTGCATAACCATTCAACCATCCCATTCCGTCCTTTTGATATGTGCTAGCGCCGAGTAAATTGTAGACAACGAGGACAAGTTTTTGGGGTTGTCAGCATTTATCTTAGATAGGATTGAACTCGCTTTCATTACGGTCCTCATAGACTTCACCGTCTCCATTTCCTGTGGTTTTAACTTGGCAACCATTACGTGTCCAACAAGATTTTCCGGATCTTCGTGGTTATGATGATCATTAGCAACTCTAAACACTTTTCATACTTTTCCTTTCTTACCTTCGGGCTTATGGAAGATAATCTTAAATGGGCATCCAATCTTCTTTGAATTACCTCGGTATATCCTCTCCGTCTTCTTTACATATTTATAATTCTTTCCCATATGACTCTTTCTCTCGCCACCTCTCTCACAAATCATTTCAAATCGATCAACTTTCACGCGATTGTTCTGAACAACAACGCACATCTTCTATTTTACCTTGTTGAGAAGTCATTCCTTTGCCTCCTCCTTACTTCCAAATGTCTTAATGCGCATATAAAAAAAAATATCATAAGTCTAACCATGTAACATACATTCTTAGAACAAGTTAAGAGAGTGGGTAGGTATCCTACTAAATCATTTGCATAGTGTAGGGAAGTATCAGGACCCTCGTATGCAAAAGGATTAACCCATTCAATAATCTACGTAAAATAGCAACGAGTTAGACAATTATAATCGGTAGTTATTTAGGTTCACTTGCTACCGATTACCAACAATCGGTAGTTAATAATACTCCCGTGCTACCGATTATCTACAATCGGTAGGTAATATGTATTCCTAAACTACCGATTATAGCAAGAAATTAACTCAAGTCATGTACTCATATAATCGGTAGGATACTATTTAACATTAACTACCGATTGTAAAGTTTGCAAAAAAATATCTCTGTAGGTTTGGAGAAATTCAATTTTGGGGCCACTAATATAATCGGTAGATAATAAGTTCTCCTAAACTACCGATTGTGCAAACAAAAATTCAAAAAAAAATCAATTTGGGGCGACTAACATAATCGGTAGTTAGTAAGTTTCCTAATCTACCTATTATGAAAAAAGAAATTCAAAAAAAATTCAATTAGGGGATTTTGTAGAATCGGTAGTAAGTAATCTTCACGGGACTACCGATTGTCTTATTATTTTGGAACAGACGTATAACTGGTAGTTTATGGAGTACCATGGCATTCAATGCATGCAATATAAATGTTTTTTGTTGCCGATCACATACAAACGCATGCAAATTGGGTTTTGAGCTTCTTAACACAATACCTGATTGTTTGATGCATTATTATCTTCATTTTGATGTGATTCATCGTCTAGGTTTTCTTCCACACCAAAATTTGGATCATCCAACAAATAACCCAAATCGTTGTCTCTAAACGTGTTTGAACCTTCAATACTATGTTCTTCATGTTCAATCTCATCTTCTTTGTCATACCCATCCATGTTTATGATTGAATTTAGTCAAAATTTGATTTCCCAAAAATTCTTCTCCTTCTTCTTCTTCTTCTTCTTCTTCTTCTTCTTCTTCTTTTTCCTCTCTAACACACTCTCTATTTCTATTCTAAAACTAAAACTCAAATTCATCATTTAACACTAACTATAACCAAATTAATCAACTAGTTGATCAAAATTAACACTAATTAAGCAAGGGTAGATTAGCCATTATAAAAAATAGATGGATAAGGGATGTCTTGAGATTACTTCAAAATGACCTTATTTTGTTTTATAAGTAGCCCCTAATTAGTTTTTGGTGGCCCTCAAATTCGCATTTTTAAAAAACCATGTATATTCTAACAGATCAGGTACAAAGTCATGAACTTTCTGTCACAAATTCATTAGTAATTTATCTCACCTTCTCTATCGGAGTTGAAACAACAAGTATACTCCTTGGAGGGAGAGCCCGATGTGGGGAAGAAAACAAATTGAGAATTCAAATGTAGCAACAAGCAGTGAGAACATTGCCACCGTAACTGGGAACGGTCATGGCCTTGGCAAGCTTCTAGTAAAAAACTTTGGCCATGGTTGATAATACTTTTGCTAGATCAATAATATTGTAGACTTGTTGTAGTGCGGAACAAAAAAAAATCCGAAAAGGTTTTACTTCTTTGTTCGGTATGTAATTTAACGATGAAAATGACCGAAACTTATATTTCCTTTGTTCTATTCTATTTAAGGGTTTAGGGTATTCTATACAGATTAAGAAAATTGAGAGATAAGAAATTTCTTTCTTATTTACCCTAATAACACTCCTAATATTTAGCGTCTGAATAGGGGGAAAATGGAGAAATAAAAAAAACTTCATTAAAGATAGTTAGCCTACACAATTTCCGGAAGGAGTATTGAAATATTTATTTATTTGTTGGTTGGTTAGTTTGTGTTTTTTTTTCACTTATAGATCCAGTATAACATACTCCTTTTATTTTAAAAACCTATCTTAAGACTGGGTCTTATGATGCTTTCCAAGTTCTTCCCAAATCACTTTCCACATCATCTTAGAAAGTGCCTAGGCCCAATGATGATTCCCCATTTTTATTGCGGACGGATAACGGTTGTCCGGTTTTAAAGAAAATAATAGAGTATGATAGTTTATTTCCTAATAAGGTTATTCGTTTCCTCTATCTTAATTGGTCACAATTACGAGTGTTAAGGAAGTCCAAACTCAAAAGTCATCGTACACTTAAAAGAAAAGGTCAAAAAATGGACACATATTAACCGTTTTTCACTTTTTAAAAACGGACAATAGTTGTTCGTCCATTACCTCTTCCCTTAGCGATTTCCAACTACTAGCGAACGTAAAGGGGAAGAGTGGCTTTTGGCCACGGTTTTTGGAGCTGGGAAGAGGTTCGGAACATCCACTAGACCCGGTCTTATGTAACTTAATTGTTTTTCAAACTAATAATACGTGAAAATATTTTATACTCCCTCCGTCCAAGTTTAGTTGCCATAATAGGGTTTAGCACAAAGATTAAGAAAGTACTTAGAAAATATATTTTTTTCTCAAATACCCTAGATTAGTATTGATGTTCCTAGTTTTTAGAACCCCTAGTTTTTAGAGAGGAGTTTTCAGAAAGGAGTATCTAAGAGAGTTGTCTAGAAAGTTGGACATACACATTAATCTAAATTAGGTGATGATTTCAAGTTAGGGATAAATTAGGAAAAAAGATGGAAATATATAAACTATATCAACTAAAATAGGACCAAAAAAATCATAATAAAGCAAATAAACTAGGAAGGAGGGAGTATTTATAATTAATTTTTCAGTAATATTCCTTATTAATATCAAAGTAAAATCGTAAATTAGAAAATTAAGGATGATATTTCTTAGATTTAGTTGAATTCAAGGTATATATTATTATTATTATTATTATAAAACGATTTGTATTAGATGAAAAATGTGAGCTACATAGATAGAGTGGGAAGCCTTGCCACAAGCTGGGCACCCATCCCTTTTTGGATAGTGAGACCTAATCTAAAAAAAAAGAGTTGCCAATCAACATTATTATTATTATTATTATTATTATTATTATTATTATTATTATTATTATCAAGATATATATATATATATATATATATATATTATTGTTATTTATTGTTATGGTCAATCAACAGTATTCAATTTATTAAATTAAAGTAGTGGTTACATGATTGAATAAATGATAGTCATGATTAATAGTGTGATTCCACGCCTCCCAATATACTATCTTTATATATCTTTGTTAAAGAGATAAATAATGATGAATTTCTTATGGTGTTCTATAACAACATCAAAGAAGAGGAGATGGGTGACTTGCTCTAAGGAAACTCTTCCAAGGACTCAAAGAGGAATTGAAATTAAAAAAGTTGACGGTGGTAAACAAATTCTTGCACCGCAAATGAATTTGGAGATATGGAGGAGACAAATGAGCTTTATGGAGACAAATTATTCATGAGAAGTTTAGAGGTAGCTAAAATTCTTTCTTTCGGAATCCTTACTCTAAATCAGTTGGTGACAACTTATGGGGCAGAAATCCTAAAAGCTAGACATTATGTTAAGGAAAACACATAAATCCTGGTAAGACAAATGGATTAGTGAGTGCCTTTTAAAGGATATATTTCCTTCATTTTTCAAGCTTTTCACAGCTTAAACAATATGATGTTTGAACAAGAGTCTTGGAATTGTTTCAAAAGATATTTGAATAAACGTGAAGAAGGTAAGGTTTTTTTCATGATGTAGATGTTGGAAGGTTTTGCTACTACAATTCACAACAATACAATGGAGGATGCTAGGAAGTGGAATTTTTCTCCAGACTTCTCTATTGCTAGTTGTTATTCTCTAAGGAGGTACATGGTTTTATTGTTTTTCATTTTAAAAAAATATAGAACCCAAAAATATTATTAAAGGTATCTTTTCTAGCATGGACGCTTTGTCACAATCGTGCACCAACTTTAGACTTTCTGCAGAAAGCTGGTAAGGTTAAATCAAGTGTTTGCATTTTGTGTAGTTTTGCACAGGAAACTCATAGTCATTTTTTCCTCAATTGCTCGGTAACCAGGAATGTGTGGCTTTATTTTTGGATAGTTTTGGGGTTAAATAGGTGTTTTATAGAAACATCAAGTCTAATATGTGGGAATGATCTTCTAAGAAGAACAACATCATGATTAAGAAGATTTGGGTTATTCTCTCTTTCGTAATATGGTGGACCATATACACAGAACGCAACTGCAGGATATTTAATAAGAAAAGAAAAACTCTTGAGCATCTCAAGTGTACTTTGTTTAATTGGTTCATAAATACTAAGATCTCTGGAGGTTAATCTCTGAGTACCTTAATCTGTAATTGGGAAGCTGTAACTAGTAACAACTGATATTTTTTTTCGTGTATTTCTCTTAACAATAATCATTTTAATGTGTTACTTTTTAATATAATTTTCCTTTTTACTCTAAAAATAAATAAATAATCAAAATCTGAATATGAATGAAGATATCAATTACAAGTTGTAGATGGTGATTTTTCAACCAAAGGAAAAAATGGTCATGTAAACAGGGGAAAACTGTCATTTTATGACCAGGGAAAAACATTTTTGCAAACTCGTTAGCCTAGCTCGAGTCTGATTGCTTAAAAAAAAACTCAAGCTTCATGGGTATGGTTTAACCTCCAAGTCTCGCGAAGAACTTGAACATAAAATGGTTAACCTCTGTTGCTAGTTGTTATTCTCTAGGAAGCAGATGGTTTTATTGTTTTTCCTTTTAAACAAATATGGAACCCAAAATTATTGTTGAAGGTATCTTTTCTAGCATGGACGCTTTGTTACAATGGTGCACCAACTTTATACTTTCTACAGAAAGCTGGTAAGGTTAAATCAAGTGTTTGCACTTTGTGTAGTTTTGTACAGGAAACTCATAGTCATTTTTTCCTCAATTGCTCGGTAACCAGGAATGTGTTGCTTTATTTTTGGAAAGTTTTGGGGTTAAATAGGTGCTTTATAGAAACATCAAGTCTAATATGTGGGAATGATCTTCTAAGAAGAACAACATCATGATTAAGAAGATTTGGGTTATTCTCTCTTTCGTAATATGGTGAACCATATACACAAAACGCAACTGCAGGATATTTAATAAGAAAATAAAAACTCTTGAGCATCTCAAGTGTACTTTGTTTAATTGGTTCATAAATACTAAGATCTATGGAGGTTAATCTCTGAGTACCTTAATCTGTAATTGGGAAGCTGTAACTAGTAACAACTGATATTTTTTTTCGTGTATTTCTCTTAACAATAATCATTTTAATATGTTACTTTTTAATATAATTTTCCTTTTTACTCTAAAAATAAATAAATAATCGAAATCCAAATATGAATGAAGATATCAATTACAAGTTGTAGATGGTGATTTTTCAACTAAAAGGTAAAATGGTTATGTAAACAGGGGCAAACTGTCATTTTATGACCAGGGAAAATGGTCATTTTACAAACCCGTTAGCCCAGCTCGAGTCTGATTGCTTAGTAAAAATATACTCAAGCTTCATGGGTATGGTTTAACCTCCAAGTCTCGCGAAGAACTTGAACATAAGACTAAGCTCAACCAGGGAGGATGAACTTCTTCATCCAAGATAGAGATTGAGCCATATCACCTTTGATGGAGGATAAGCCTCAGCATCCGAATGAGACTTATCATGAGCCTTCTCATCCAAGGTTGATGCTCAACCTCAGCCTTTACCTTGCTCCCATGATTCGACAAAGACTCATCTTGCTTATATGGATTGGACAAGCCACATCATGCTCCAACCTCTCTACAGAGCCAGCCATGCCTCTGCTCATAAATTGACAGATGCCTATACTAGGTCAACACTTGACCTCTACCATACCTTGCTTTTCTCCTAAGAAAACGCCTATATCTAGGTCATGTTTTACCTCAGCCAATCTTGTGTTTTCCTCATGAAGGATACAGATATACAAGCCTCATTGATCTCTCCGCACAACTCAGGCTTGCCTTCATACACAAACATGAGTATTCATGTATGTCAAAAGTTACGACAATTTTGGAGAATACTACCACATCATATGACACTATACACATAAAGGATGACTATATCACAAATGGGGGAATAAGTTTATGGTTTTGGTCTAGAGGTCTATGTCACGTTTTAGTATCATTCTACTCACACAAAGAGATGATAGTCAGTCAAGGGATCAGTTGCGGAGGATAGAATCAATCCTTAATCTATCTTTAGATATTAAGAATAAGAAGGAGGTTCGTATATATCTTACGTATCTCTTCATTTACTAGTGGAAAATGTTGTTTTGACCACCCTAAGAACCGACCCACATTGACGGCCGTCGACATTTGATAGGTCAAGACGGTCATGAAATTAGAAAAAACACGGAAAAAATCGTCGAACGTTAAAAACGGTTGCATAGTAACAAATTTATTTACCATTTTATCCCTTATTCAACTATCCATTCCTCCATCGATTATCATAGTGTTTTCTATGGTTAGGATTTTCTTGGTTCACCACTTTCTATGGTTATATTTTAATTTTCTTATATAAAAAGTTTGAGATAAAAATAACTTTGTAGATTTATTATTATGAGATCGATTCTTTTCATTGATAGAAGCATAAAAAACCCTCTCTTGTTCACGCCACACAACTCTATCCCCCTCACCAAAACCACCTTTTGTAATCTCTACGCTCGTTTCTTGTTTCGGTTCGCAATCAGAAACTTCAAAATCTCCTTCTAGTGTTCTCAAGTATGGGAAGAAGAATGGCTTCACCTGCGTGAATCTAACAATCTTTACTTGGCTAACTTAAGTAAGAAAAACAAAACCCTAGTAGTCCATTCACAACATCATAGAGAAATATATTACCAGTTTCTATCATTTCTGCATCATAAACAAAACCCTAGATTTAGGTTCAATCTTTTTACTTCTCTAGCTAGACCCCTTATTCATGTGTGTAAACACGAGGTATTTTATTTGATATTTTTTTAAGTAATATGTTTCTTTTTGTTTTCTGGTCTGAATTAATGGGTTTTTATCAATTTTATTTTATTGAATTGGGAAACTTTTGCTTGAATATTTTATTGATGTCCCTTTTTTGTTACAAGACATTAACCTAATCGTTATCCTATACTAGCATAATTGATTAACATTGTTGTACAGTTAAAACATGTATGAACAACTCATTTCATCGACTATTGTGGATACTATGTACATGGGATTTTTTCTTTTGTTTGGAGATTGAAAGCTCCTCCTAAAGACGTATTCTTTCTCTTATGTATCTCTCATAATAAATCGTCTGAACGAGATAATTTACTTCGTCGTGGTATCGTTGTTCCCAGTACATGTCTTGTTTTCTCTCGCGATGAAATTATGTGGCATATTTTGCTCCACTTCTTATTTGTTAGAGAGGTTCAGGTTAATTTTCTTAATGAACTAAAGACTTTATTCACTTTTAGTCAACAATCAATACTTCCCTTTTTATATGGCAACAACTTCATGAGACAGAACTAACTGTTCAAATTTTTTTGGAATTTAATCCCATTTGCCATTATGTGGTGTACTTGGAAGGAAAGAAATTTGAGAATATTTTGTAGGAAAAATCAACCGTACATCATCGACATGTGCTAGTATATGATTTACATATGGTCTCTTATTTTGCAGTTCTAGCTTTTTGCTTTTGTTGATGTCAGCGTAATCATTAATCAAAAGAAATTGTATTTTAAGCCGCCATGATTCCGCAGTTCTAGTTTTTTGCTTTATTGTTTTTGTATTTTTTTTGTATTTTTTTGTTTTCCCCATATATTCCATCTTAGATGTTATTCTTTTTATACCCTATTTTTACATTGAATTTAGGTACAATTCAGGAAACCACGAGATACGTATTGTAATCACCCAATACGAGCGAGTAATTATTTTCACGTTATACGTATGTCGTTTTTTTTTATGTTTTCATACTGTGGGTTATAGCTTCAAAGGTGTTACTATCTGTGCACAAAAAACTCATCAAAACAAAACTAACACAAAACACTAAATAAACTAAACTACACTTGCTCTAATTCAGCCCAAATAACTGAACAAAAACCTCCGTACCAAATGTATTACGTTCCAACATATATTTTCAGTTGTAATAGTCAAATCTATTAAACCCTCTCCTTTCTATTTCTCTCAAAATCAAAAAACTCTCGGATCTGCGAAAATCATCCTTCAATTCTCGATTCTCTCTTTTCCAATTCTTACTTTCTTCAACCAATGAAACCATTTTCTGAACCATAACCATAAATCGAATCATTTCTAAATCCTAATTTCTGACCTAAATCGTCTCATAAAACAAAATGGTGAAGAAATAAAATCAACAGGAGAAAAAGAAAGATCAAAAATTAAAGAAAACAATGAAACAAACTCCAAAAGGTAAGAATCATGTCAACTAATTTTGCATAATTAGCTTTCTTGAAGCATCAATGGTTTTTTGTTTAAACTGCGTTGGTGGTGTTAATTATTTTTTTTAATGAAATCAACATGCATCAATAATTTTTGGCTTCTGCATTTTGTTTCATCAGTGATTTTGATTACATTTTTCTATAATTGGTGTTTGTCACAGTTTCATAATTAGGTTTCATCTGTCATAGGTGTTTCATCAGTGATTTTTGTTCACGGTTTCATAATAAGGGTTCATATGTTTTCCTTTGATTTTCCATAATTAGGTTCCATCTTGTTTTCATCTGTTTGTAGCATAATTAGGTTTAGGTTTCATTTGTTTTCCCCGTCTGTTTTCACTTGATTATTCACGGTTCAATTTTGAGACTCTGTTGTTGTTTTTACTTAATGACTTCTTTGATGAAACCAATTTTGGTTTCATCATTTTTACTTATGCTTGGAACCAATTCCGTTGGTGTTTTTACTTATTGGCTTCTTCGATGGAACCAATTTTG